>PVJA010037979.1:0-13751 GCA_004027025.1 Myocastor coypus
ACGCAAGGAGAATTATATATTTTATGTACAAAATTAGGCATAGATTCATATTTTTCATTCTGTACAAGAATATACTGAAGAAGTATCAGAATTGTAAATGTAAGTCCTGAAATATGATAAACATAAATGTGATTGCCAGAAAAAAAAAAAAAAAAAAAAAAAAAAAAAAAAAAAAAAAAAAAAAAAAAAAAAAAAAAAAAAAAAAAAAAAAAAAAAAAAAAAAAAAAAAGCCAGTAACAAATTTCATAATAGGAATCTGACAGAATTAAAAACAGTGCACTATAAGAATACCTGCATGTACATGTTTATTGTAACACCATGCACAGTAGTTAACATATGAAATTATACTAGATGCCTAAGAATTGGTGAAAAATATGGCACACATATATGGCAGAGTATTACTGAACAACAAAGGTAAGTGAAATTGTGACATGTGAAGAGAAATGGATATAATTGAAGAGTATTGTGTTAAGTCAAACAAGTTGGACTCAGAAAGATAAACACTAACAATGGTCAATGGGTAAACCTTACAACAGAATATCAAAATATGTTAGGGAAATGCTGACAAAACAATAAGTAATAGATGGATCTTTTATGTTTAAATGTTTCAAAATCTGTCATATGGGGACGTTGACGAGAGATATGTATGAGATGAATATGTAGAGGTAAGTGACTTTTGGAACCTTATGCACCAAGCTCCTAAAACTTGTGGTTACAGCATAAGAAACTATAGGTCCACAAACTCAAGTAGGATCAAGCACATTGACTTACGGAATGAACGCTTTGGGTTTTTCCTTTCTGCACTCCAATTTATCACTTGGATTTGTTCCAAGGTCAGCAGTTAAAAGGCCACCCAACTCCTCTCCCATCCTTCCCCTCAGATGACCTTGATTTTTATTTTACTTTTGTTACCTAGTTCTGTCAATAAATATCACAGAGGCTTTCATATGATATTTTCCTTATCCAGACTCTCTCCTGCTGAAGGTTATGGGTTAATGTAAGGTGCTCTGGGCCCTCTTGCAGTATAGACTGCATACTGACTTACAATAATCTTTGCATAATGTTTCATTCTTTCATAACAAGCTATGGTTATGTATGGCAACTCTATCTAAAATGGACAGAGCCAGCAAAGAAAATATTAGTGAAGGCAATAGTTGAACTACATAACACCAAATATATTTAACACCTTCATATTATTTCACATTCTTCTCAAGGCAATTTGGAACATCTACCAATAAAAACCATAATTTGTTTCATAGAATATCTCATAATATATTTAAAACATTAGAAATTATATACAAGCCGGGCGTGGTGGTGCACGCCTGTAATCCCAGCACTCAGGAGGCTGAAGCAGGAGGATCAGTACGAGTTCGATACCAGCCTAGGCTACCAAAGTGAGCTCAAGGCCAGCCTGAACTGCATAGCAAGACCCTCTCTCAAAAAAAAAAGACAGAAAAGAAATTATATACAGCCTTCTCTCAGATGAAAATGCAAATAAAGTAGAAATTGCTATAGTAATAGAAAGATCACTAGAAAATACCAAAATAATTGGGAATTAAATGACAAACAAATACATAACACACATCAGAGGTGAATTTAGAGGAATTTAAAAAATAATTCAGAGAAAACTGAAGCAAAAGGACATGGTGCTAGAACAACTATATATCTACATACAGTAAAACCTGATAGAAGTTAAACTATCCACAAAATGTAAGATAAAATGGCTGTATCTTCTATTCTCAATACCTAATAGGAACACAACACACAATGTATTCACAATTGCAACTATGCCACTACTCTGTGTTGAAACTTTTTTTTCATTATTATGTTTATCTTGCTTTCCCTTTAAAATAAAATCATGGACAAAAGTCCATGAAAACTGTATGTGAATACAGCTTGCACATGAAAACTACTCAGTGACACATCACTATGGAATTGTAAATTAAAACAGTGATAACATGCTACCTTGTACTTACTAGAGTGACCATGATTTAATATATTGACATAATGAAATGTAAGAAACTACATAGGGCTATAAGAACTGATCCATTTTTTCCCAATGCTATATGATACTTGTATAGTCATTTTGGAAGAAAATTTATTTTTATATGAAATTAAGTATTGCTTTTTCACATGGTTTATAATAAGCCAATGCTTATTCTACTGAGCTATCTCCCCAGCACTAAAAATGTATTTGAAATAAAATAATTTCACATTTGAACCTGCATATAAATCTTTTTTTTAAATTTTTTTTCTTGTTTCAGAACTTTTGTTTGTTTGTTTATTTCTTTTTATGGCCAGCTCAGCCTGCCCAGAGGGCAGGGCTGGCTCAGCATGTGGTGCCGGGCATCGAACTGCAGTCCGTGGAGCCGCCTAAGCTTTCCTAAGCAGGCTCTTTAGACCACTGAGCCATCCTGCCGGGCCCTTGCATATAAATCTTTATCTCAATTTGTCATGAAATTATCAAGCTTGAAAGTAACCAAGAAGTCTATACTTGGTGAATTAATACAACTGAGGTAAGACTATGCATCTAGAAAATGAGCCATTATTCAAAACAACAAGTAAAACAGATATCAAGCTACATCACAGTGTAGATAAATCTTAAATATGTATTAGTAGATGGAAGATAGTTATCTTAAAAGACTTCCCACTATATCATTTCAACAATATGGCACCCAAGAAAATGCTAACCCATGGCTTAAGTAAAAGAATCAACTTTAGCCAGTGGTAAAGGCTTTGACAGCAATGATTAAGAGAATCAGAGTTGTTTTCGTAAGTCAATGAAACTGTTTTACATGATAATATAATGATAGATGCATATCTATATTGGTATCTGTATCTGTATCTATTTCTTTTCAGCAAGTAAAAGTCAGGGTGAACTTCAATGTACACTATGGAGTTGGTATAACAGTAATATATCAGTAGAGACTTATTAATTATGGTAAATTATCATGCAGTTGTGGAAGTTTCAGAGGGCAGAGGGAACCCAAACCATGTTCTTCTACATGCTAGACATAGGGTCCTAGTATTGAGTCACAAGCTGAGCCATGGATATGGAATTTGATAGCTGAAGAAGACAGTTTGTGACAAATGAGATATATGAGAAATCCTGATAGATTTTCAGTGAATTTTGCTGTAAACTTAAATGATAAAGTAAAAATGAGTCTATTCCTAGCTGGGAGATGTGCCTCAGCAGACCATCTCATGCCTGGAAAGCTCAAGGCCATGAGTTTGATGCCAGGTACAAATTTGGCAGAACTGGGAATCAAACTCAGGCCCTTTTGCTTGCCAGGCAAATGCTTATTTTACTGAGCTATATCCCCAGCCCTAAAAAATGTATTTGAAATAAAATAATTTCACATTTGAAATTAAAATATATCTTCAGGCTATTTTAAAAATTACCTTGGAAGATTATGTGTACTTTCAGATCAAATGAAAGAAAGCATCAGGTTTGAATAAAATCAGTTCTAAAGTTAGGAAATAATCTCTAACTGAGTCAAGCAGAATGTTAAAAAATGAATTTGCAATAACATATTGTTTATAAAATAACTGCATGTATCAAAACTGAACTAATTGGATTAACAAGACGGAGGAAAATTTATAATCATATAACTTTGCATTATTGAAATAGTTTTCCTTAATTTTTAACTTAAAGATTTTTGATAAAATCAAATTAGAAAAAGAATTAGAAAATAATGAAATTGATAAATTTATCTGGGTAACTTGAATATATTTCTATGAAATTTCTCACATACACTACATCTATCTGGAACACAATATCAAGAACAATATGTAAATATGCAATATAATGTAGTGGTATAATCATAATATTAATTACATACTATAATATGGACTTCACAGAACAATATTTTCAAGCTCAGATCCTAATTTTAAAGTAGATAATGTTGTTCCTATTTCACAATATTGGTTATACATTTTGGTCCCTATTTACACTTTTGGGTTCTCACACAAGAGAACCACTACCATGCTTTAATTATGATGATGATGATGATGATGATGATGATGATGATGATGATGGTGATGATGATGATGTTGATGATGATGGCTGGCTCAGCCTGCCCTGGAGGTGGAGCTGGCACTGCATGTGGTGCCAGCGATCAAACCACAGTCCCTGCGGTTGCATACGCATGCCTGAGCAAGTGCTTTAGAGCACTCAGCCATCTCGCTATCCCACCACTGCAGTATATATACGTGTTTGTTCTGTCTATTGCACTTGTGGGTATGGTCTCACAATGCATCCATTTAACTGGAAATGTCTCAAGCATATTTTTTCTTTATGGCACAGGAATACTCAGTCCTATATTAAAAGCATTTCTTGTATACATACATGATTTGGAGGGCATTTCGGCTGTTTCCATGATTCAGTTTTACAAATTATGGCGTAGGGAGAAGATGTTCAAATGGGAAAGGAAATTAGGGAGAAGGTAGGGCAAAGGGAAGAAAAAATAAAGAAAAATAAGGAAGAAAAGTTAGATACAAAGCTTTTATAAATAAGGAGGGGAAGAAGGATAGAAGGTTGGGTAATGGAATGTGGAAAAATAACATTATGTCATGTGGAAGTACAAATTCCCCATGATGACTGTGATCATTAGGTATAGTTAAAACATTCAAATAAACATAACTAATGAAAGAATAAAGTATACAATATGCCCTCATTTTTACAGAGTGGAGAGATAGGAATGTTTTATGATTTTTCAAGTCTCTCTAGCCAGAGGTAGGCAGAAAACTAATTCAAATTCTTGTGATTGTAGGTGCAATGTTCTTGCTATATTGCCATAATCATTGTCAAATATATCACTGTTATATAATGTTACACTTCAAAATCTCAGTGAAATTAACTATTTTCTGATAAATCTATGAATGTCTTACTAAGTTTACATATAAATGAATAAAAAATCATTCTGAAAATTGAAAATGTAGAAAACCCCGAAGAATTCTTTACCAAAATACTTCAGGAAATATGGCTGAAGTGAAGTCTTGATAGGCACAACTGTAATATCCCCAGTCAGTAGGCCTGAGGCATGAACACTGCAAATTGTAGCTTACAGTGGCCAATATAGTAAGACCTCATCACAAAATTTAAAAAATTTAAAGGGCTGGGGTGTAACTCAAGCAGTCCCAGACTTAATTTCTTAGTACTGAAAAGAAAAAGAAGTGTATTCTTTCAAGCATCCAGCATGAGATCATTCCCATGTTTAATTCCATACTATAAAGTAAGGTGCAAGAGAAGAATTTGGTCTTCTTCCTTACTTAAATGTAGATTTATTTTTATTGACATAAATAAAATGAAAATTATTATAAAATGTTTAATTATTAAGAAAAATATGCTTACTACCCACCCTCAGTATTCATTCTAAACTGTATGTTTAAATAAATTCTATAATAGTAATAATAATAATAATAATAATAATAATAATAATAATAGATTTTTGTCAAGTGAATTACCATGCAGATGACTGCATGGTACATAAAGATATATGACATGGGAAAATAATATTTTCCATATGCATTTGTTTACATGATACAATATGGATTATTTACTATTTTGTGACTCATTTTATAATAAGAATGCCATGAAGAACTTTCCATTTCAAAATATAAATATCTTGGTCTATTTTAATTCACATGTTAACTGCTTCATCCTGTTTCATCATTCATTGTAAGGTTTATCAGAGCTTATTTGGCAATTCTATGCCAATGTGCAATTGTATCGTTTCTAATATTGCATGAATTAAATGCAATAACAATAACATAATATTATATAAATACTATGTATAAAATAATAATAATAATAATAATAATAATAATAATAATAAACACAGTCCATTTATTCCCAGACAGGAACTTGAGAATTTAAACACAATGCATAACTCATATTTAAAATTTTCCTCAGGTATCTTTTATAAATTTTGAAAAGAAAGCAATTCTCTGCACTTTGGTCAAGATATACAGTATCAAACTTAAAAATCATTGACAATATGATAAAGGAAATTCCTGGCATTTCACTATTTTAGCAAGTTGGTCATTTTAAAAATATTACCAACTTTATGTTCTCTTTGTTAAATAGTCCAATCAAATAATTTGTCATTGCCTTGTACTTTGTATTATACTTACTGATTTTTGGTAAAATTTATGTATTCAATATATTTAATAATATTTTATGTGCATTAGAAATATTTTATTTTGATCTCCCACGATACTTTTCTTGGATATCTTGTATTTAATTTTGAGATGTTAAATTTAACAACATTGATCACCACAAGTTTTATCTTTTGAGTCTTTTAATATTGGAAGCTTCAACATCCAATATTAAAACATTTCATATTTTTGATAATAAATCCACACCTATTTATTTAAAACTAGATACTATGACCATTTAGAGTTTCTTGAAAATGATACATATTGATGTGATTTCCCACTGCTGAGCAGTAATTTATGCCCAATACTTAAAGGAGGGAAGTTTAACTGGACTTCCTTTTTGTAGTGGATTCAGTCCATGGCCAGGTGACTCTAAGGCAAAAACGTGATGTTAGAAGGGTTTGATGAGACAAAACTGCTTCTCCATGATGGTAGAGAAGCAATCAGTGGAACTGTTCCAGAGAATGGTCCAAGACAACAGGTAGTACCAAGGTCAGGTCACTATTACCCACTTGGAAACCAGAGAGATAGCTCAGCAGCACGTACATCTATTTGGTAAGAATACAGTTCCAAGTCTGTTACCCAGTACCACAAGGAAACATGTATTTTCCCATTAAAATAGTTTGTCATTTTCATCTACAATTTTACTATACACTATTTTTTCCACTAATGGTAAAGGTTACCTTTAACTCTAAACTGTACATATTTTTGAGTCTCATTACTTCTTTTTTTTTTTACTTTTTAAATTACTTTTAATAAGAGATAATATTAGAATTTCAAACCATGGTAGTAGCACACTCGCAATCATTGACACACTGTATATTGTTGTCCTCATAAAAGTTATACAGAGCACTGGGTGTAGATGTGATAAGTTTTCTAATCGATATTGGCTGAGTGAAGAAGAAGAAGAAGAAGAAGAAGAAGAAGAAGAAGAAGAAGAAGAAGAAGAAGAAGAAGAAGAGGAAGAGGAAGAGGAAGAGGAAGAGGAAGAGGAAGAGGAAGAGGAAGAGGAAGAGGAAGA
The DNA here is from genome assembly GCA_004027025.1 of Myocastor coypus. Lineage (NCBI taxonomy): Eukaryota > Metazoa > Chordata > Mammalia > Rodentia > Myocastoridae > Myocastor > Myocastor coypus. The sequence goes on from PVJA010037979.1 coordinate 7,181, forward strand.
GGAAGAGGAAGAGGAAGAGGAAGAAGAAGAGGAAGAAGAAGAGGAAGAAGAAGAGGAGGAGGAAGTTTTCTTCTCTTTGAACTAGGAGTAAGTAGTTGAATACATAGTCCAATTTTCATAACTTCAGTGGGTTACTGGTGAAACTGGCAATGTTGAAGGCTGTGACCTGTAAGATGTGAACCTCTTACAGCTCACCATACTAGCCTAGCTCTGCCTTTTATGCCTCATAATTAAGCTTTTCTCCAGGGTGATCAAGGGCACGTTAAAGCAAGACATGTCTAACAAAATGTTCATCGTTTGTGTCTTTCAAGGTCAAATCTCCTCAGCATTAACTTTGGAACCATATAGAGTGCTTTGTAGAATTGTCAGCGTCAGCCATCGGGATAAGTCATGGCCATTGCTTGACCCATTTGCACTCTGTGAAAGCCTGAGAGAATGTTTTCTCTCCAAGTGACTCTCCATAGGCTCACTATACTTCATTTATCCCTTTCCTGTGAGGTCCCATAATCTCCTTGACCAGAAAATTTCGGAAACCACTGAGTTATAGGATGTTATAGCACAGGTTCTCTTACGTCCTGAGTCCTCACTCACCTTTTAGGGACAGAGAGAAAATGATGGCTATCGTTGTACCCTTGTTTTTTGCTCGAATTTTTGGTCTGTTAACTTATATTCTCAACCTTCCAGCAGAGAAGCTTAGTGATGCTATTACTCTACAACATAAGTAATTGAGCTCAACATCACTACCTTTCTGAATACCAAACATCTTAGATTTAGCTATACATTGCTATTTTCCTTCAATCATTGATATTCTAATAAATCTCTATTGAATGTGATAAAAGCAGTTACATATTTTTACATAAATATTTAGAAAGCTAAGCAGGTACAAAATTGTAGCCTGTCAAGCCTCAGGCATTTTGCCTAGTATTTTATTCTCAATTAATGTCCTTTTTATTTTTTTGGTTTAACAAGCATTTACTTGAGAGAGAGCGAGAGAGTATAGCAGTAACTAAGTTTGAATTACAAGAAGTACACATCTAAAAATCCTGAATGACACACATTGTAAGTGTAGTTTCAGTGTTGCTACAAAAATCTTTGATTTCCATTCAGCTGTGCTATGCCTTTCCATTTTTATTTCTACTTTAGATTTCTTATACTAGGAAGACTATACGATATTGACAAACATAGGTGTGGTCTATTTCACTTATGAGTATATGTTCAATATACATCCATTTATATATCAAGCCTTCCAGTTTATCATTATTTATAGCTGAGTAATATTCCATTGTATAAAAATATCATGTCTTTTTCAACCATTTTTCAAATGCTGGGCCGTATGGTTGTTTCCAAGATTTGACTATTACAGATTGGGATGCTATAAACATAGGTGCACAGATATGGCTATGGTATGATGCTGTCAGTTCTTCTGGAAAAATTCCCAGTAGGGGGATAGCTGGATTGAATGGGACTTCCAGTTCTAGTTTTTTAAGGATATTCCACAGGGCTTTCCATAATGGTTGCAGCAATCTGCATTCCCACCAGCAGTGAAGAAGGGTTCCTTTTTGTGTAGAGCCTCTCCAGCATTTGTTGATGGTTGACTTCTTTATGACAGCCATTCTTAATGGGGTGAGATGGTATCTAAGTGTTGTCTTAATTTGCATTTCACGGATGGCTAGCAAAGTGGAGCATTTGTTCATGTACTTATAGGCTTGCTGCATTTCTTTCTCTGAGAAGTGTGTGTTCATCTCAGATGCCCATTTCTGGATTGGATCTTTGAATTTTGGAACCCTCATGGTTTTTAGTTCTTTGTACATTCTAGATAGAAGACCTTTGTCTGAGTACTTATAAATTAAAATCTTTTTTTTTTTTAAGAATTTTTTTATTTTATTTTTTTTTTCTTGTTTCAGAACCTTTGTTTATTCACTCATTTTTATGGCCGGCTCAGCCTGCCCTGAGGGCAGGGCTGGCACAGCATGTGGTGCCGGGGATCGAACCGCAGTCACTGAAGCCGCCCAAGCTTTCCCAAGCAGGCGCTTTAGACCACTGAGCCATTCCGCCGGGCCCCTATAAATTAAAATCTTTTGAAATTTGTGGGTTATCTTTTCACTCTGTTGGTAATTGCCTTTCATGTGCAAAAACTTCTTAGCCAGATTAGGTCCCATTTGTTGATGCTTTCAAGTATTAAACATGCAATTTGTTTTCTGTCCATAAAATTTTTGCCTACGCTGATCTCTTCAAGATTTCCTCCCTCTTTCTCTTCCAGGAGATTTAATGTTTTTCTTTCAATATTTATATCTTTAATCCATTACAACTTTAGTTTAGTACATGGTGATAGACTTGGGTCATTTTGGTTTTCAGCATGTAGAGAGCCAGTTTTTCCAGCACCATTGGTTAGAGGTTATCTTTCTTCCAGTAAGCGTGTTTGGCCCCTTTGTCAAAAATTAGCTGGCTGAGTGTGTTTGTATCTGCTTCTGCATCTTCCAATCTATTCCATTGATCTTCAGGCCTATGTTTTTGCCAATACTATGCTGATTTTATTGCTGTAGATTTGTAATATAACTTTAGCTCAGGAATTGTAATGCCACCTGCCATACCTTTGCTGCCCAGATTGTATTTGCAATTCTGGGTCTTTTTTTGGTTCCAAATAAATTTTAGGAGTGATTTCTCAAGGTCTGTGAAATATGTTGGTGGTATTTTGATAGGAATCGCATTAAATCTGTATAACAATTTAGCGAGTATGATGGTGAGTATGGCCATCATCACAATGTTGGTTCTTCCTATCCAGCAGCAGGGAATATCTATTTTCTGACATCTTCTAGAATCTCTTTTTTCAGAGTACTGTATTTTTCATTGAAAAGGTCTTTTACTTCCTTAGTTAGGTTAATTCCTAAGTATTTAATTTTCTTTGGTGTTATCATAAAATGTACTGCTTCTCTAATTTCTCTCTCAGTATGTTTGTTGTCTTTGTAGAGGAATGCTATTAACTTATGTGTGTTGAGTTTGTAGCCTGCTATGTTACTGAATTTGTGTATTAATTCTACTAGCTTCTTGGTGGTGTTCTTTGGGTCTTCCAGGTAGATTATTATGTCATCTGCAAATAGTGATAATTTTACTTCTTCTTTACCTATTCTTATTCCTTTTATTTCTTCTTTGTCTAATGGGTGTAGCTAATGATTCCAGAACTATATTGAATAGGAGTGGTGATAGAGAATATCCTTGTCTTGCACCAGATTTGAGAGTAAAAGACTTCAGTTTTTCCCCATTTAGAATTATCCTAGCTGTTCAATTGTCATTTATTTATTTATTTATTTATTTTTTGTCTTTTTGAGACAGGGTCTCGCTATGCAGTTGAGGCTGGTCCTGCGCTCACTTTTGTAGCCCAGGCTGGTTTCGAACTCGCACCAATCCTCCTGCCTCAGCCTCCCGAGTGCTGGGATTACAGGAGTGCACCACCATGCCCGGCTTTTTTATTTTTATTTATTTATTTTTATTTTTATTTTTTTAAATTTTTTTTCAATTGTCATAGATGGCTTTTATGAGTTTAATGTAGAGGCCCTCTATTCAAATTTTCTATAGGAATTTGAACATGAATGAGTTTTACACTTTGTCAAAGGCCTTTTCTGTATCAATTGAGATGATCATGTGATTTTTGGCTTTGGGTCTAATGATATAGTGTATTGTATTTATAGATTTGCATATAATGAACTATCCTTGCATCCCTGGGATGAATACTACCTGGTCATGGTGTATAATCTTCTTGATAAATTGTTGTATTCTAGTTGTGAGGATTATATTGAGGAGTTTTGCATCTACGTTCATGAGAGAAATTATCCTGTAGTTTTCCTTTTTAGTTGCATCTCTCTCTGGTTTTGGTATCAGTGTAATACTTGCCTCTAGGAATGATTTTGGAAGGATTTCTTCCTTTTCAGTTTCATTCAATAATTTGAGGAGTATTGGGATCACGTCATCTATAAAGTTTTCATAGAATTCAGTGGTGAATCCGTCAGGTCCCGAACTTTCCTTTGTTGGTAGGTTTTTTATTAAATTTCACTTTTCATTGGCTGTTATTGGCTTATTGAGAGTTCTCATACCTTCTTGATTCAGTTTTGGTAATTTGTACTTTTCTAGGAATCAGTTCATTTCATCTGAGTCTTCAATTCTGTGAGAGTAAGGATTCTCAAAGTAACTATTCATGATGCTTTGAATCTCTGCTGGGTCTGTAGTAATTTAAACCTTTTCATTCCTTATTGCTTGAATTTGAGTCCTTTCTTTCCTCTTTTTCATGAGCTAAGCTGGGGCTTATCAATTTGGCTTAATTTTTCAAAGAACCAGCTTTTCGATTCGTTAAAATTCTTTGTATTGTTTTCTTTGTCTCAATTGAATTAGTTTCTGCTCTAATCTTTATAATTTTCTCCTGCCATTGGGCTTTGGATTTAGTTTGCTCTACTGTTTCTACTTGGTTTACATGCTGAATCAGAGTATTTATTTGTTTACGTTCTATTTTCTTAGTGTGCGAGTTCAGAGCTATAAATTTCCTTCTAAGAACAGCTTTCGTTTCATCCCATGAATTCCGGTAGGTTGTGTTTGAATTTTCATTGATTTGTAGATATTGCTTAATTTCTTGTTTGATTTCATTAGTAATCCACTAGTTGCTGAGAAGAGTGTCAATTTAATTTCTATGTAATCCTGGAGTTCTTATGGTTTCTTTTGTGATTTATTTCCAATTTGATTGCATTGTGGTCAGATAGTATGAATTGGATAATTTCTGTTTTCTTGCATATACTTAAGCATGACCTATGGAGTAATATGTGGTCTATTTTTAAAAATGTCCCATGTGCAGCTGAAAAAATGTGTATTCTGAAGTGGTTGGGTGAAACACTCTGTGTCTGTCCACTAAGTCCAGTTGTTCCAAACTCTGGCTCAGTTCTGCTACTTCTTTGTTAATTTTTAGTCTGCTTGACCTATCTTTTTCGGATAATTGGGTGTTAAGGTCTCCTGCTAAGATTGTGGTATTAGATATTAGATTTTTCATGTCCATTAAGGTTTGTCTTATGTAACTTGCTGCTCTTCTGTTGGGTGCATACATATTTATGATTGTTACCTTCATCTTGAATTGTTACCTTCATCTTGAATTTTTCCCCTAACCAATATGTAGTTGCCTTATTTATTTCCTTCGATCAATCTTGTTTTGAAGTTTAGACTGTCAGCAAACAGGATTGCTACCCCTGCTTTTTTTTTTTTTTTTTTTTTTTGAGGTGCTGGAGCATGTAGTATTCTCTCTCGTGCTTTACCTTTCAGCCTGTGAGTTTCTTTATGAGTTAAGTGTGTTTCTTGTATAGAGCACATTGTTGGAGTTTGTTTCCTTATCCACTCTGCCAGTCTATTTTTCTTAACTGGAAAATTGAGTCCATCTACATTGATGGTTTTTTTACTTTTTTTTTTTTTTTCTTGTTTTAGAACCTTTGTTTGTTTATTCGCTCATTTTTATGGCTGGCTCAGCCCGACCCGAGAGCAGGGTTGGCGCAGCATGTGGTGCCGGGGATCGAACCGCAGTCCCTGAAGCTGCCCAAGCTTTCCCAAGCAGGCCCTTTAGACCACTGAACCATCCCGCCGGGCCCTACATTGATGGTTTTAATTGAAATGTATTGACTTATGATTGGCATCACTTTCATTTACCACTTTTTACCACTTTTTCTCCTATGTTTAGTTGATTATCCTATTTGGTGGAATCTTTCTGTTCTCATTTGTTGAATTCAGGTCGTTTTCATCCCTTTCTAAAATATTTGCTAGTATACTGTGTAGTGTAGGCTTTGACATCATGAAATTCTTTAGTTTTTCCTTGTCATGGAAATATTTCTCTGCTCCCTCGTACTTGAAGGAGAGTTTTCCCAGATATCGTAGTCTGGGCTGAAATTTGTTTTCATGGAGGACTTGAAGCACTCTAATCCATGCTGTTCTTGACTTCATGGTTTGCAAGGAGAAATCTGCCATTATTCTGAAGGATTTTCCTTTAAATGTGATCTATTTCTTTTCTCTAGCAGCTTTTAGTATTCTATTTTTCTGCTGAATTTCTGGAATCTTGACTATTATATGTCTGGGTGTGTTTTTAGTTGATTTTATGTTATTTGGAGTTCTGTATGTTTCAGTTACATAAATATTCAATTGCTTTTCCATATTTGGGCGATTTTCTGCTATTACTTCTGCCCGTATTCTTTTTATATCATTTGTATTGACTCCTTCTTTCTCATTGATTCCTATTAGTCTCACATTGTTCATTTTTGCATCAGCTTTCAGATGTTGGATTATCATTTCCTGTATCCTGGTTGTTATTCAGAGATCCTTTCTGATTTTTTCACTAGCTGTGACTGTATCTTCAAGATCTGAAACTCTTCGCTTTCATTCATACAGTTTTGCCAGCCTGTGATTGAGATTTTATTTTCTTTTTTATCTTTTTGCAACTGTTTCATGCGATCTATTTCTTTCTTATATTGCTCAGTCAGGGAATCCTTCTTTTTTCTCTTCTCCTCTAATTCTTTATCAATATCTTCTTTAATAGTACTTCAGTCTCTCATTA
>PVJA010037980.1:0-20035 GCA_004027025.1 Myocastor coypus
AAAAAAAAAAAAAAAAAAAAAAAAAAAAAAAAAAAAGCAGCCAAAGTTATGTCCTGTGGCATTATACCAAATAGCACCACCCATTTTACAGGTACATATTAAAAAATAGTTAAAATCTCAGAGTAGTATTATGTTACAAACAAGGAACATCTTCTGAATATTGGTTTTTAAAATGTATAAGATCTTATTAATGATTCTTGAGAGTATATATATAGCTACTTTATTAGTTGTGCTTTACATATGGCATCAGATTAAACCCTTAAAACAAATCAGGAAATAAAATGGTGAGTACCAGTACCCTCCATATGTAGCTTTCAGATGCTAGGGGGCTCATCCCCATAGCTGCTTGGAAACATTCAGGACAAGGGTAGAAAATGGAATGAGCTAATGGTTACTGATAAAGGTATCACTGTAAGAACTCCCCAGAATGTGGTCTAAAGTGGTTTCTAAGGGCCTGCACTGGGGGAGTCTCTGATTTCAGTGTACACTGAAGCCAGGTTAGATGCTAAGGAAAGGAGCAGAACTGCTTTCAGGCAGTTCTGTTTTATTCATTTGGGCGTCAGATGTTGAGTCCCACGTTATGCTCCTTAATGACAATCTCCTTAGCAGCGGCCATCTGTACCCTTCACATGCCCCAGAATCTTGGGAGAGGTTAGGGTTTTACAGTAGGGAAGAATATCAAAAAGTATTGCCCAGTGTGAAAATGGCCATATTGAGCATTTATTTATTACCTTATCAGACATTCTCTCACGTGCTCTCAGATTGGATTTTATGTAGCTCTCACAGTGCAGCAGTGACATCCCCAATGGTTGGAGTCTTCCATCTGCCCAACTGCACCAACCTGTTTGGACCCTAATATTTACAAATGGCTTAGGAATGCCAGTCACAGTCAGGGTTTTTAGTTCTGATTGACCACTGGGATCAACCATGGAGCTGTTTGAACACAACATGCTTCCCCTCCCCTCAGCACACCCAGTTGTGATGAGTAATGCTTAATTTTTCAACTTGAGAAACAATTCATTAACCTATATGGGTGTTTGGCTGTATTCTGAAATACTACCAAAACATCTTCTTGAGATTTATAACATTCATGCACACACATACCACAGTAACAGTTATTTGAGCTTTTTCGTAATTTTTATGAATCTGGAATTTTCAGTAAATTATTTAAGGTTTTAAACTTTAAGTATCAATAAGACAATGGATACAATGGATGTTTTTAAGCTTTTAATGTAGGTCCCCTAGCATAGTTATGACAAAATGTGTTTTGAGATGCTTCCTGAATGTGTAGCATAGGGATAAAACAGTCTACTTTCTGCAGTTTCAAGGTTTAGTTCTAGAAGAGCAAAATGGAAGAAGTGAGTAAAGAACTGAATTTTAAATGGAACAATAAAAATTCTGGCATAATTAAACAAAAAGATCCTTAATCCTTTTGCAATTCTAGGTGATCTTTTGGTTCATATTTAGTTGCTAAGTTATAAAGCAAGTCTACAAGCTTACAGGGTCCTTGAGTACAGTGATGAGTTCAAGTCAGTGACAGAAGTGTAGACACTATAGTGCCATAAGGCTATATTACTTCGTGACGTGACAGTGTCCTACCTTGAGTCTGTTTACACAATGAGGTAGTTACCTAGGAGTGCATTTTCTAAGATTGTGCCTGAGCTGTTAAGTGACATCTCACTATGTTAAATGTAAGATGGCATCAGATTAAACCTTTAAAACATATGATCACATTGCCGGGCGTGGTGGCGCACGCCTGTAATCCTAGCACTCGGGAGGCTGAGGCTGGAGGATTGGTGCGAGTTCGAGACCAGCCTGGGCTACAAAAGTGAGCTCAGGACCAGCCTCAACTGCATAGCGAGACCCTGTCTCAAAAAAAAAACAAAAACAAAAACATATGATCACAGGAATAAAACTTGCTGAGACCTCTGAGGGAAAGCTGGTATAGCTGCCTGAATTTGAGTATTTGCTACTTTACCCATAAATAAAATTTTTAAAATTTAAGCTTATTCTGAATCAAAAGAACAATTAACCAAGTAACCCGATATTGCTATTCAGTTAGCTCAGAAACACTTTGGGCCAAGAATACCTAGAATGGACTAAAGTGTTAAATGTGATATTTAATAGCTTTTTTCTTTAAATATAATTTCTTCTGTTGTTTTATGAACTATTACCATCAAATGCTTGCCAGAATGACAGTATGTTTTAATGGATTGTTTTCTCTCTTTTAGTCTGTAGATGTTGACTGGCCACCTGCCCTGGATGACTAGCTTTGAACTCTGGAGACAGACTAGGATTTTCCTAGCATGATGTGGACATCCATGCAGCATACCTGTAAAGTGCTGGTTACCCACCATAACAGTGTCTTGGAAACCATTTGGATCTTGTTGATCTATTTTTACAATTTGTTGTAACACCTCAGGACCTACCTATCTATACGTGTATTTTGTGTTAGACTGTTCTAAGGATGTCTATGATTTCTTGTTCCTGCCTTCACCTCCATAGAAACTCTGAGTAAGAAAACCATTCTCCCTCTTAATTTTTTGTAGAGAAGTACATAAACAGGAAATATTTTGTTGTGTCCACATGATTTTGCTTCACCTGATATACCACCTTTAAATTCATACTTTACATTTTAAAAAATATTTGAATAAGTTAATATTCTGAACATCTTGTAATAGCTTAAGATACCAAATGCAAATCTGACAATATTTTTACTTATAAGCATCAGGTTAAACTATTATGAATAAAAATACTTGTGGCTGTGATTTGTCACAAATTATAAGGATATCAAATTATTATTTTTTTAATGTATTTAGTCCAGGGTCTACAGGGTCTCACTACTAGATCCGACTTGTAGTGATCCTCCTGTTTTCAGCCTCCCAAATGCTGGGATTACAGGCGTGCACCACCATGCCCAGTCTCAATTGCCATCTCAGCAGCTCCCAAGGGCAGGGCTGCATGCTAAGGATCAAACCCTGACCACTGCACTCTGCCTAAGCAGGTGCTTTCGTCTGCTGAGCTATCTTGATGACCCTTCAAATTACTGTTTTTGACAGTCTAAAATTTCCAGTACATGTTTCTTGTGCAGGGAAAGTGAAACTTTAGAAATTGAGGATAACATGGTAAGAGACTGGCATGAATATTTTAAATAAAGAGAAACAAGTGCCTTCAACAGTTTCAATTCCAGGTTCATTCACAATTTGAAAAACTGTAGAGGTGGGTGTGATGGTGCATGTCTGTAATCCCGGCACTTGGGAGGCTGAGGCATGAGGATAGCTGCAAGTTTAAGGCCAGCTTGGGCAACATAATGAGTTCAAAGGTAGTCAGAACTATATAGTAAGACTGTCTGAAGAAAAATTTTATGTAAGTGTAATTTTCATTATGTAATTCAACTATATGAGGTTTTTTTAAGGACATGTGACGTCATAGTATTGTTAAGTCTCATCTCTATATTAAACATAGTGAATTGATACAAAGATTCATTTAAATATCAGGAAAATGGTTTAACTGATATGGAAAAAAATCATTTTTGAAACTGCTTACCATATGTGAATAATAAAAATAAATTGTTTTGCTATTTTCCATGCCAGAAAATGAGAAAGGTATAATAAATAAATTTTGATAAAAATGTAAGTTCTGTGTGGAAGTTTCTTACTTTCTGGGAAATTTTTACTACAAAAGAGATTTACATAATTTAGGTTAAGTCATGCTGAATGGCCTGAACCTGCAATATGGAATAACTAGGAACTTCCTCAGCAAACTTAAGTTAGAAAACTTAAGATTTCCTAAGTTATGCAAAATTTCAAGCCAAGAGTAAACATTAGCTGTAAGCAACTACTCCAAATGTTCATATAATTTTAAGACAAGTTGTTAAAATTAGCAATGATCTTTGTTTAGGCAGAACTAGGAACACTAACAACAGCATTACATGTTCTTATTTGCCTATACAAAACTTTAAAAATTAGTTTTATGATTTCCTACTTTAAGCTTTGTTTAGTCTTTTTCATAAGATTTAGAAAAACATTTTTATTCTTCTTAATATTTTAGGACAGACATCAACTGTGAATATTTGGAAAAGTTAAAAAGAAATAGAATTGGAGTGATTTTTCCATTAAGAAAAAAATAAAAAAGTAACAACTCTTCTTTTGCAGTGTTACTCTATTACTTCTAAAAGTCCACATACAGAATGATCACTGATGTAAGCTCTTCTGAATCTTAAAAAAATAGCTTTTCTTGAGCCGGGCAGCAGGAGAATCATTGCAAGTTTGAGACCTACAAAGTGGTCTCAAGGTAGGGAGATGTTGCTTAAAGGACACATTTTATGTCACTTAAAGTACACACACATGGGGAGAAGAGAACTTGCTCTCAGCCCCTTCGTTCCCATTCTTGATCCCTTTCTGCACCTTGTCCACCACAGATGGTAGCCAGAACCCTGGGACGTACGTACACCTCCAAAACCATGAAGAAACATTTCTGTTGTTTAGAAAGTGAGAAGGAAAAGAGAATCTTTCAAAAAGGTATTTCAATACTCATTTCCAAAAGTCACAATGCAAGAATATTCAGCAGCAGCATTAAATCAGATTAGTATTTTAAAAGTCAAATTGCAACCAAATTTGTCAAGAATTTCAGAATTTTTTTACATTTATTATATTACCAAGAAAAATGCTGTATACAAAGATATTACAAAGGTAATAAAACATCCTGTACAAGATATTTGAACATTTTAAGAACTATTGCGTATTGATACAGAGCTTAACTTTAAATAATTTAACAATGTTTGAGAACTTTTAAAAATCAGTTTCACCTTTAGGGGTAGGGAAGATAGCTCAGTAGAATAAGCACTTGCCTGGCAAGAGCAAAGTTCTGAGTTCCATCCCTGGTACCGCAAAAAAAGGAAAAAAAAAATCATTTTTACTCTTCAGTCATTAGAAAGCATATAAAAATCAGGTTTTCTGTTCTCTAGGAATCTGTATTCACCGCAGCCCACAGGTTTTTTTTCTTTTTTTTCCTTAATCTTAGGGATTGAACAACCTTGTGCATTGAGCCACAACTGTGCCCTCTTACAGATATGGTTACTTTTGAGATCTGATCTTTTCCACTGTTAAGCATGTGCTTTAAATTCTAGTATATTAGTTAAAATATTCATTTGAATCTAAAATGACAAACAATAACTTATACCTGATTACCTATGCCTGGGCTTATAGGTGGCATGAAATTTATTATGTATGTGATATAGAAAAAAATTATTTCCGCCTTTCAACCTAAGAAAAATTATAAGCCTTTTTTGTGGAAACTTCGTTAGAATCAAAGTCCTCACAATTCTATTTATTATTTTTTTTTTTTCTTGTTTTCAGAACCTTTGTTTGTTTATTCACTCATTTTTTATGGCTGGCTCAGCCTGTCCCGAGGGCAGGGCTGGCGCAGCATGTGGTTCTGGGGATTGAACCGCGGTCCCTGAAGCCGCCCAAGCTTCCCCAAGCAGGTGCTTTAGACCACTGAGCCATCCCGCCGGGCCCCAGTCCTCACAATTCATAATAAACCTTTTTTTTTTTTGGTGTTTTGGACATAAGGTCTTGCTATGAAGTTCATGCTGGCCTTGAGCTCACTTTATAGCCCATGCTGGTCTCAAACTCACAATGATCCTCTTGCCTTACTGATACTTCCAAGTGCTGGGATTATCAGTGTGTGTGCCACTACACCTGGCTGAGAATCAACTTCTGCAGAGATCAGGAGTCACAGAATTTCAAAAGTAAAGTAAGTAACTGGATTATCTTCAATAGAAAATCATTCTGCAAAAGTAAGGCCACAAGAAGGCTCTCCAGATCTGGGTGATCACTAGTGCTTGAAAGAGAAACTTCAGGGATCTACTGAAGTGTTTAATCCTCAAGTGATTTTTCTCTGCTGGGTATTAGGCATCCAAGATATCTGAGTTGGAGATTAATCAGAGTGAAGTGATTATATATATATATATATATATATATATATATATATATATATATATAATATATATAATGTGTATTCACTGATTTATCTGTACTCAACATATATATTGGTTTATTAATTTATTTCAAACTGTAACTTACAGTGTTTCTTTTTAGACATGTGGCATGGAATATACTTTCTGAGGAAGGAAGGGTAGGTATTATCTGACTAAAAATAGTCCCTATTTTCTTTGTTTCTTCTTGCTGTTTAACAACACGTAGTAGTCTGTCAATGAACCAATTTATAATACAAAATTACATGCTGTTACTAGGCAACTTGGATTGCCAATTCTAAGCCTCTCTCAACACGGATAATATAATTAGTTTTCCTGAAGGATAAGGTTAAAAATAGACAACTATTTCTCTTCATAGAGATCATGAGTACACAGGTCCAGTTACCACTTTAAAAGGCCACTGTAAGGTAACAGGTTCTGATTATAGAAATCAGAGTAGTGGTTTAGAGGTACAGATTGGACAATGGTTTGAAGGCAATGTCCAAGGTAGTTATTACATGCATGTAATAACATTACATACATAAAAATTCTTCAAGGCCTACATCTAAAACTGGTGGACTTTCTCCAATGGACTTCACATGTGTTATCCCTCAGAAAGGAAGTCTTTGAGAGCAGGAGTTTAATCCCATTCACTTGTATCATTTCTTGCTTTGCACACTAGGCATTGAAAAAATGTGATACCTGACTTATACAGATACTGGAGTGCCGGGACACTGATAAGCTATCAAGGAAGTGCATGAGGAACGCTTGAGATTAAACCTGCTGCCCAAGAGGAGTGCGTGAGCTAGGGCACAGGTTCGAAGTCAATAACACCGAGAATTTAGACCTAAAACATGGTACTGCTGTTTTCAATGGATGTACTTTCAAGTCTTAAAGGGCTGTAGGAGCGTTTTAAAAAAGAAAACAAGAGTGACAGGTCAAAGTAGCAAAGTATATTTCATAAGACATGGAATCTTGGCAGCATTGTTTCCTTCCAGGTTATTGCCTTTTGTTTTTAAAAAATCCTACCCTTACATGTAAACATCATATGGTCTCCCTAATCTGAGGAGCTGAGAGTAAATGAGATCCAAAATGAATAATAGATGGTGTAAAATGAGAAGAGACTATTAAAAAGGAAGGAGAAACTGGGATGGGGGCAGGAGAAAGTGTGAAGCCAATGCCCGTGCAAACACGCATGCACGCACACACAAGGAAAGCTAATTTATCTTAGTTCACTGAAAAGAAAGGCTTGTGCTGATGTTGTTTGGACAACTGAATGCCTGTATCTTATACTCTGGGTAATTTAAAGGTAAGAATTAACCACTGCTATTATCTTGTTTTGAAATTTGCTTTCAGTTTCATCCTTCCTCCTCTAGCAGTAGCTATCATATATTTAGTACCAACTATGCCAGGGACTGTAAGTGCTGGAATCCCAGAGATGAGACAATACTCAACAAACTAGAATTTCTATAATATGGGCACATGCACAACTGTACCTCAGGGATATGAGACTAAGCCTCATGGAAAAGCCTTGTCTTTTTTTTGTTATTTATTTTTGGAAGGCAGCTATGCTCACCACTATACCACCAACGTCTTGTTATTTATTTTTGGTACTGGGGATCAAACTCAGGACCTTATGCTTGCCAAGCAGGCGTGTAAGCCACTGAGCTATCTCCTATCCCTTTTTTTGTTGCAATATTTGCTGTGTAGTTCAGGCTGGCTGTAAACTTGCAGTGATCCTCCTGCCTCAGCCGCCCAAGTGCTGACATTACAGGTATGCATAACCATGCCCAGCTAGAAGCCTGTTTTTAAGGAAGAGTTACATAGGTATGGACTCCTGCTATAGAGTTTGGTACCCTCTAACCTATGTGGCTGTAAGTAAAACTATTTTTTGTTTTTAGTGATACTATACATACTCCAAGTGCCCAGTAGACACATGCCTCAGACTGCCATAAATTAGCCAAGATAAAGAACAATTTCATTATTTATAAAAGAAAAAATACAGTGACTGAGCTGGCCTACAGTAGCTTCCAAAAACAGAACATTTACCTACAATGTAAGCTCCTTGAGTGAATCCTGTTAGCACTGTGTCCCTAGTACTTAGTACATGTAGTACATGTTCAACTAGTCTTGCTGAACAGACTGTTAAATGGAACTGAAAATAAAAGAACAAGTGTTCTAGATGCAGAAAAGCAGATGCAGAGTAGGTAATATTAAAAGTATAGCTGCTGGTCTGACAGAAAGTGTTAACTTTGAAGGGAAACTGTAATAAGGAGAAATTTCTGAACATAGGTTTTTATTATTATATGTCTGCAGTACTGAGCTTTGTGGTAGGCACATGGAGATGTACTTCTCTACCATTTTTATGCCTCTTTCATCTTTCGGTCCCCTTCCCATTTGCAGAAGCTCTCTTTCTCTCTCTCTTGTGTTTATGGTTTACCTTTTATGTGTGGGTAGGGGGAAAGGGAGAGAGACAGAAGACATAGAGACTGGGAAATTGAAATGAGGGCCTTCATACTAAACTATATCCCAGCCCACTTCATTCATTCATTCATTCATTCATTCATTCATTATTTTTGAGAAAGGGTCTTGCTAAGTCACTAAGTTGCCCAGGCTGGGCTGAACCTGCAATCCTCCTGCCTTGATCTCTCATAGTGTTGGGATGATAGGAATGAGCTATCACAACTATATTTTTAACTGGAGCATTGGAAGATACTGTTGGGAATGAAGAAGACTTTGTTAAGAAAGTAGCAACAATGAAGAAAAGGAAGATACTTGAGAATTTTAGGAGGCGGATTCAAAGGAACTAAGCATTCATGTGAAGATAAAAGACTACAACATGATTATGAGGTGTCTACTAAATATTTCAGGTAGTAAATGGTAATGCCATTAAGCAAGCTAAACAGTGCAACAGGGAAGGCCGAGGATATAGTTCAGCAGCATAAGCGCCTGCCTGGCAAGCACAAGGTCCTGAATTCTATCCCTGGTACTGCAAAAAAAAAAAAAAAAAAAAAAAAAAAAAAAAAAAAAAAAAAAAAAAAAAAAAAAAAAAAAAAAAAAAAAAAAAAATTCAATTTAGAGTGTGATAGAAGCTACTCTGTATTGGCACTCAGGCAGCATGAGGGAAGAAAACCTGAAGGCATGGACACTGCCAAGATGGCACAGAAGAAAAAAGAAGCACCACTCCCTATGAATGTTTTCATTATGTCTAAAACTTACCAACCAACGGCAGGCTGTGCTGGGAGTTTAGAGGAACAACTGGGCTCAGAAAAGCATCTTACTTAGAAAGGCTAGAGAGGTCAACAGGCGGAAAGTTATACACAGGACAGTTACAGCTTATAAAAAGACAACAGGATTGCCACGTGTGCATGTGTGTGTGTGGCAGGGAGGGGGTCCACATTCCAGGTCTCATAAGGAACCAGTGGGAGCTACAGATAGTGGCCAGCAGCTGATGAAAACTGACAGGTGGGGAAAGAGGCCCGCTAGCACTGCAGAAGTTAGGATGTGGAGGGAAAGAGCTCAAGGTGGGAGGAGTTTTTTGTTGTTTGGTTTTTGTTTTGCTGTGGGTCTTCCTTTTTAGGCTGGAAAAGACATTTACCATCTTTATAGAAAGATGGGAAGAACTAAATGGTGATCTAAGGATTCAGTAAACTCCACTGCCCAGTAGAGTTTAGAAAGGAAAGACAGCATGTCCTCAAAACCAAGTGAAAGTAAAGGGAAAACTGCACAGCTAAATGCACTTTAAATTATAAAAGAACTGAAAAATAAAGAATCCATTGGAAACACTGTAAACATGATACAGCAGACTCTTAATCTTACAAAGGGAAAAACTGTAAAACAAGATAATACTTAAAATCCACTGAGTCGGTCTAACCATTTAAATTGATCAGTGCTAAATTCATATGAAATTATTATATTTTATCTTTTTGGGATAAGATGTCACTATGCATTTTGGGCTGGCCTTGAACAACTCGCAGCAATTCGGCCTCAGCCTCCCAGGTGTGCACAACCACACCTAGCTTCACATGAAATTACTAAGATTATGTATTTTTAAAATAACATACCACCTACCAGTCACCATCTGGAGATGCCCTGGATTCATATTCTGAATAGGAAACAAATTATAAACTAGTTTTTGTTTTGTTTTGGTTCTTCCTCTCTACTAAGTTCCACTAAAACTATAGTAATATACTTGGGATTTTTCAATTTTATATGACAACTACTTATTTGTATAATAATTTAAAAAGTATCCTAATAGGGGGCTTTAATCTTTTTAGTTTGTTTACTGGACGATCCTAATCTCAAGCCTTTTCTTGCTCTCCTTTCTACTTCCCAGTACCATACAATTAGGAATTTCTATTTATGGGGTATTCACACATACCCCATTTTTACTGAATAATTTGTATAGATGAATGACTCGGTGGGCTCTATAAAAGTGAAACACCACATTAGTCTATAGCATATTTCTAGGATAGGTAATTAATAGTTTGGGTGGACTCCTTTGAGGGGACAGACTCTAAGTGAAATAATATGTTTTGCCCAATGGGAAACTGACCAATGTAGCAGATTGGTAGTTCAGAAATAGGGTGATTGCTGTGGCTATACCTGATGCTGTGCTTCAGAAGGGTTTTAAGTTTATGGGTAAGATCAGAAAGATTTGAGGGTGCAAGTTAGAGGAATACTGGAGTTCTTTAAGCAAAGCTTAATAGGTAACTCTACTCAGAGACCAGAACACTAATAGGAATGTAGACAGTGAAGGCTGTGCTCATGACATTTCAGACAGAAACAAGGACTCCTGGAAAATTGAACTAAAGGTTATACATATTATCCTATAGCAAAAAAAAAAAAAAAAAAAAAAAAAAAAGTTTGCTTATATCCTGGGGAAGCTGAGTTTGAGGTTGGTATACTAATATGGCAGGAAACTTCAAGGCAGCCCAATTGTTTAGGCAGTGGTGTGAGTACTGCTGATTACCTTTTGTCAGATTTATAAGTGAAAAGTGGAAGTAAAAAAGAAGTATCTGAAAAACTTTGGTTTAAAAAGAACCTTGTAGCAGGCACAGGGAGAGGGTTTTGAACCCGGACATGCCATGCTGGCCCCACCCCCAGGATGCACTGAGACTGCAACTGAGACTGGGCGTGCACCTGTAATCCCAATGCTTCTGAGCCTGAAAATGGGAATCACTACCACTCCTATCTGTGTAGTAAGACACTGTAGGCCCTGTACTAAATACCACACACACACACACACAAAAGGACCTATATTACAGTTGGGGCCAAAGGAGGTATGGTTCCTGAAGAGATTAACACAATTAAGAAGAGATCAAGTACTCTGAACTGGGACAAGAAGAAATACACTTTGAAGGCATGTCAGGAATCAGCAAGACCCTACCTGTCCCGGGCTCAAGAATATAAAAGGTTACATTTTCACTTCAGATGGACTCTTTCCATGAGTTGGATATAAGAGATAAAAGAATCAAGGACGACACCAAAAGTTTTGGCCTGAGCAATTAGAAGCATGGCACTGCCATGTACTGAGTTGGAGAAGACTGAAGGAGAAGCAAGTTTGGGAGGAAAAACCCATAACTTAGGTCTGGATATACTGAATTGGACCTTTAATTAGATTTCTAGATGTCAAACAGGCAGTTGTATGAGACCATAGGGAGCAGAAATACCTAAGAAAGAAAAGAAGTAAAAGAAGCTTCTTGCTCTTGAAAATATGGATGCAAACCTAAAAATCATGAGCAACTTTAAAGATACAGATTTACATAATATCAAATGGAGGGATCCTCCTGCAGTAGAAAGCTGACTTCAACTGCCTTCTGCACAACTTAACATGTTAAAGAAGTTTGATTTACATATAAATCTATGCAATTCCAAGAAGCCCCAGAAAACCCCTTAGGGGTGCACAGGCCTCAAAAAAAAAAAAAAAAAAGGAAAAAAAAAAAGTAATTTATTTTTCCAATGGCATAGCCATTACAAGTTTTCCCTTACATTTGCATGAAAGCAAATATCAGTTAATTCACTTAACAATACATTAATATGCAGTAGAATTCTGCAGATAGAAGTTACACCAATCACAATATCATGTCAGATCTTTCAAAAGAAGAAATAGAAGAATATTTTTTTGCGTGCTTGTGTTTTATCTTGTTGTGTGGGAGCCCAGCCTAGCCTAGCCTAGCCATGATCCTTTTCTCCCTCAGCCTCCTGAGTGCTAAGTTTAATGGTGAGTATCACAATTTTTAGCTTGAGTTTTCTTTTCATAACTTCTAAGATTTGGTCTCTATATACACCCAAAGCTTATATTCTATATACATCTAAAGTTTAACACTTCTATAAAAAAGAAGTTGCAAAAACAAAAATAGCTTTGTATTATACTTTTGATGAGACAAATACGAGATGCTATGTATTGGTGCTACCAAAATGATCACAAACATTTTAAAAGATTTAAGTCCTACAAATTATACTTAAAAATATTCATATGCAAAGGATTCACTTAGTTGCTCATTCTGCATATTACCAAAATTTGCATACTGATTATTTTGAAAACTATGGTTGTTTGGATTAGTACCATTTGATGGTCCTGGCTCATTTATCAGGCCATTATCTGCACAACTAAAGTCAGATCGCTCAAATGCATCTGACTGTGAAACAAAAACTGGATTGCTGGAATTGGTGCCTGCTGACATAGTGGAAGATGACATCTGCTGGAGCTGTCTTAAGTCTCTTGGATCTAACACTGAATTACAGGAGTGGTTTTCAAGATTCATGCTCACGAGTCTGGAGTTGTCTGTCTCTCCCATGCTGTCACTGCTGGTTGTCATCATATCAGGCAGCATGGTGGCATCAGAAATACCATATAAGTCAGCTGGTGACATGGAGGTGGTTTCCATCCTGCCTAGGTCATCAGCACTGTTATAAATGCAAGCATTAGAAGCATTTAAGTCACTTCCAACAGGCATTGCCAAGAATGATGAGATGCTCTGTGAATTAGGGGGAAGTGTAGAAAAACTGCTCAATGGATTTGCACTGACTGAGCGTGAGGTGGGATGGGACACTGATGACCAGCTTGAAGAGTGCTGAGGTACCATTGAGGACATGGCTGAAGCGTGATGTGACATTCCACTCGAGATGGACACTGGTGAGTGATAGTAGGATTCTGCTTGACTTGAAATCCCTAAAGGCCGGGACATTTCTGGGATAACTGTACCATGAGGAAACAAGTTTGATTCTGTGGGAAGAAAAATGAATTTAATAAATTTAAAATGAACAAAATTATACAGAGCATTGTTTCTAAATTAAAACTGCAAAAACATTAATAAAAACTTCTAAGTAACTGATATATTGTAAATACAATTCTTTAAAATGTATTAAAATTATTACTGAATTCTATAATATGTAATTGTAAAAAATAAAATAAAATGATCTTTTTGAGTCATTTTCTCATATGGAATTTCACTCCATAGGAAAATCTAGCTTTTGAGGACCTGTACATGTATTTAAAATTTTTTTCTTCTTCTTTTTTTTATGAGCAGAACATATTTATTGAGAGAAAGAAAGCTCCTATCTGGGAGAGGGACAGGAGGGGGTCCCAAGTGGGTGTCCACAAAAAGTTTTTCTTCTTTTGTCTTTTTGAGACAAGGTCTCGTTATGCAGTTCAGGTTGGCCTTGAGCTCAGTTTTGCAGCCCAGGCTGGTCTCAGACTCACACTGATCTTCCTACCTCAGCCTCCCAAGTGCTGGGATTATAGGTGTGCACCACCATGCCCAGCTTAAAAAGAGTTTTTTAAGGGCCAGGAATATAACTCAGTGGCACAAGTGCTTGCCTGGCAAGGGCTAGGTCCTGAGTTTGATTCCTGGTACCAAAAAGAAAAAGAATTTCATTTCACAGTCTTACTTTTTGGAGAAAATGGAAGAATGGGAGAAACATTTATTAGGGATGGATGAAAAAAACATATAGCTTTTTTAAAAGATGGATTAATCTATGACCCCAAAATAGAAAATTTTCAATCAGAAAAAAAAAATTAAGGAAAAATTAATTCTGTATTATTTATAACATTACTCAAGTGTTACATATACTAAAGCAGGAGAGGCCTGAATATGCAACTAGAGGCTCTACTCATATGTGAAATAAACCAGACCCACATGTGTAAATATCGTATTGTCTCCCTAGTATAAAAACCTGAAACAATAAAACCTGAAAGTATAACAGATACAGTAAAATGGAAAGAAACTGAACTTAAGGATTAAACAATGAAGACAAGAGAAAGGAGAAAAGATAGGAAAAAAAGTAGGAGGAAAAATATGCATGTATATATGCAGGATGGTGGAGGTGATTATACTAAACTTTTCCATCAGTTTTTTGAAAAATAGCAGTTAATGTGTAGAATTTTCACCTTGACTAACCCTGTATGCTGATATAGCTGTGATCTAAGCAACTACATTGAGGACAGCAATGTGTAATACAAAACCCATGGTTGATACCTGTTATCTTGGTCTTCTAAATGTGTACTGTTTCTATTGTCCTATCAGTTATTACTATACTCTCTTTAAAATAATTTTTTTAAAAAGGCAAAAAAAGAGAAAAGAACAAAAATCTAAGATTTCTTGAAAGCAAGCAGTAATATGCAATCATATGTACAATCTTACATAGCTGTATCTGTTAATCTGAGCAACAGAGTTGAAGATAAAAATAAACATATCAACCATTATCAATCAACTATTCTTATTTTGAAAATATGTAACATGTATTACTGTATATTGCCCTGTTTCTGGTTTTTGTCCTTGCTTTTGTTTTTACATTTCAAAATAATATTAAATTTTTAAAAATGATAATAAAATAAAGCAGGAAAAAGTGCTGACTGATGAATTTAACAGGCCTGGGAGATAGCTTGGCAATCGGAGTACCCGCCTTGCAAGCACAAAGACCCGGGTTTAATCCCCAGTACTGCATGCTGTGCCCCATGCCATGCCAGCCACCAAAACAGGGTATGGTAAATTTTTTTTTTCAAGATAGGTCCAGACAGTTAAGTATTTTAGACTTTGTGGGCTATATAGCTTGTACTGGAACAATCTGAAGGAAAAAAAGGGGGGGAGGAGGCTGAGAGTATTGCTTAGTTTAAAAGTACTTGCTTATTATTATTAGCCCAGCTGAGACAGAAATAGTGTCACAATTTGAGGCCAGAACTAGGCTACATAGTGAGTTCAAGGCCAGCCTGCACTATATAGTGAGATACTACCTCAAAAAAACAAATAAATAAAATTAAAGTACTTGCTGAATGTATGAGTTTCACTGGGTGAACTGCACTGCCAAAAAATGAAACATAAAAGGGCATTTAGGGGGCTTTTGGGTTAGCTCAGTTGTTTAAGTGCATGGTTGGGCAAACCCAGTCAGGTACAAGGGACGACCCCTAAGGCAGCTTGAGTCAGCCAATCCTCCCCACCCCCCAAAAAAACTCTAAATGGGCATTTAGAGACACTATATAACCTAATGAATATGGCTGTTCAAATAAAACTTTATTTATAAAGACAGATAACAGATCTAATAATTTCATCACACAGTGTAATTAGTAAATTATTACTGTATGAATAAAATGTACTTCCTCAAACAGTAAATTTCCCAAACATGTTTTTCAACACAATGTCCAGAAGCCAAGCTCAATTCTTATTAAGAACATAAAAAGGGCTGGGGAGAGAGCTCTGTGACACAAGTGCCTGCCTGACAAGTGCAAGGTTGTGAGTTTGAATCCCAGTCCCACAAAACAAAATAAAACAAAACAAACAAACAAACAAAAACGAAAAAATTCATAGGAGTGAAAATATTAAGGAAGTAGTTGCTTATTCTTAAAAATAGAATTCTAAAGCACTGTGTAAACTACAAGATTTCAGAGCACAAGGAACAGTCTATAGGGAATAAAATACCTTTTTTGATGAGTCTTCCTTCTCCATTTCCTCCTGGGGGGCAAGGTCTTGGTCTCTCTGGAATATTAACTGCTAAAAGAAAGATTTTTCCATTCATAAACATGATTTGATTAATTTGTCACTTAAAAGTCTGAGAAACTAAATAACACGAAGTTTACTTAAATATAAAACAATCTAAAATATTCTTACCACAATCTTGGCAAAGCTTCTGGAAAAGTAGAGTTGTTTTTTGTTTCTTTGATTTATTGCCATAAGTATCTGATTAAAATAGAAACCAAGAAAAAGAAAAGAAACCATGAAAGCAGGTGAGTCATCATGGGATTGTACTTCCTCTCCATTAGTAAGAAGGTACTTCACTTGCATACAGAAAATGCTTTAAAGAAATACAAATAACATGGACTTAGTAAGTATATTCTTATAGAATATGTCCCAGAATTGTTGCAAAGTGTCTTTTTCTCTCAAAAAAAAAAAAAAAAACGAAACAAACAAAAAACTGTACAAAATAGTTTGTTTTTCATAACACCTGTAAGTCAATATCAACTAATAAAATAAGGACTAAAGATAAGGACTAAAATAAGTTTTCCATGTATAAAAAGGACATAATAAAGTGAAAAAGAGACTACCAAAAGTAAAACAAAATTTTGATGAACTGTTTAGATACTCTGAAATTATTTTAGCTGATTCAAATGTTCCCAACAGAGATGCAAAGAGCATAAAAGGGGGGGGGAAAACCCTAAAACTGATAGGAAAATAAAATAAATTGTGAATACACATAACTGCTTAAGTATATCTTACAATGCACTAATAGGATCAACTTTAAGAAATATAAATATAAATCAGCAGAACCTTGGAGTTGAGCCATACCTTTTTCATCTGGCAGATACCTAAAATCCATGGATTCACTAACTTCCTGGTCAGAAGGTCTCCGCAGCTGCATCTGCACGGTCACCGGCTCTGTGATGGCTTTGCAGTAGGGTGGAGTCTTGAATACAATGGCCACCTGACGATGCACATCAGCTTGGGAAAAGATCCCTTTTGCTTCCCAGTCATTCAGCACAAAACGAACTTCTATGTCATCTAGTAAAAAAGAAGGCAAAAAACATAATAAGAGCAGGAAAGCAAAGTAACACATATCTATTAATACAAAATACATTCTAGATTCAATGAAAAAAAAAAAACGGAGTAAATACCTTTTTGAACTTTGTCACAAAGTAAAAATATTTCATCTCCTCCTCTGACACTTCCACAGTTCTTGTTTACTCGACAAATCCTTAGTTCTGCAGTATTCGGGGCACCTAAATATAAAGGATCTTTTAAAAATAGATTGCTAAAAAAAAAATAAATAAAATAGATTGCTACTTTAGTAATACAGTCTAATCTGTCATCAGAGGGAGAATTGGGAGAAATCGTTTACATAATTATAAAAACTTTTAATGCACAGATAAAAGATGCCATATTAATCATCCATATATGTCCCTTTCTTTTCTAATTGCTTTATCAAACCTGGCTTACAGCCTTGTAATTTTGTTTCTAGGCAATGATATTTCTCTAAGTAAATCTCCCTGCTTCTGATTCTGATACTTTCAGTCCATCCTACATGTTGTCACTAGGTTAATCTTTTTAAATCATTGGCAAACACTTTCTGTGTTTGCTTTTATCTGGGCAATATTATTACAGCACTGTAGTTCTCATGGGCACTCAAAGCTCTGCCTGATAAGGGTACTCTAACCTTCATTAAAGCCCTGAGTCTCACTATTCCTCTACATGCAAAACAGGTATGACCATTATAAACATACAAATGTGTGCTTACACATTAGAAATATTTGAGGGCAGTTTCATAATCAAATGATAAATTTCCATATCTTTTAATCTAGCATTTCTACTTCTCGAAATCTCTCCCAGAGAAGTATCTGCACAAGATATGCACACATAACAATATTTATTGGAGTACAGTTTTTTAGCAATATAGGAAGAATTAAACAAATAAAATGTCTTATAATAGTGATTTTATAAAACTGTGACATACCCATATAATGAAACATGCTCTCATATTATTATTATTATTTTTTTTTTTTTTTCCAGAACCAGGCATTGAACTCAGGCCACTGTGCTTGTCAGGCAAGCGTTTATCCTACTGTGCTATCTCTCCAGCCCTGTATGCTCTCATATTACTGAAAAAAAAAGTGACTAAAAGGAAAAGAGGTCCAAGATACATTGCTAAGAGAAAAAAATTTTAAAAGATCACTGATAATTTTTTCATGTTGCCAAAATTATTTTGTGTGGATGATGATAATGCATTTGTATATATGAAGAAATTGTCAAAATAGGAATCAGACAACTATGGTTATTTTTGGAGGATGAGATTATAGATTTAATTCTTTCATATATTTCTATAATGCCTGAGATTTTCCAAGAATGAACATACATTTTTCTAATTATGAAAATATTTTAAAATATAAAAGAAATCTAAGAAAGTTTACAAATACAAGAAAATAAAGCACTTACGGTTGTCATAAATTGGATTAGAGACAACAGGAGGCAGTGTAGTTGTCAAATTGCCATGTTCATCAGGAAGAAAAACTTGAAAACACAGTCTCACCACATTGAGGTCGCAATCTTCAATATCAAGCAGTTGCTGTTCAGGAACTGAAGAGTACATTGTTCTTTTTAAAATGTAGTACAGTCACAAAGAACTAAAACTCCACTGTTATAGTAAATAACCTTGAATAGCATCCATATTTATAACTAACCTAAATAGTGCCTATTATAATTAAGCATTCACTATCTAAGAATACTTGATAGATTATAGCCATGTTCAGAATGTAGAGTCCTCAACTAACATTAACATCCATCAAGAGATTTCTTAAATGGAAGCAAATTATACACAACAGAAAAGATCAAATCAATAAATTATTTTCTAAATCTTGCTAGAATTACTGTGATTATCTTTTCTATAGATGAGGAATGACCTTTTCTACAGATGAGGAACTCAAATGAAATTGCTTGTTTAAAGTTTCACAGCTAGGGCCAGCCAAATAGCTCAGTGGATTAAAGCACCTGCATACTATATATATTCTTGCTTGTTACTCTTTTTCTTTGTTTCTGCCATTTTTACTCTTTAAAATAAAATTTTAAATATTCGAAAAAATAAAAAAATTTAACACTAAAAAATTAAAAGAAAGAAAGAAAGAAAGAAAGAAAGAAAGCAAGTAAGCAAGTGGATGAGGGGCCGGGGGTTTAATCTCCAGGCCTGCCATGCTGCACTGAGATGATTGAAACTGGGCGTGATGACACACATCTGTAATCCCAACTCTTGGGAGGCTGTAAACAGGTGGATCACTAGGAGTCTGATCTAGTAGTGAGACCCTGAACACCCTGTAGACCCTTCCCTAACATATAAATAATAATAATAATAATAATAATAATAATAATAATAAAGATTTATAGCTAAATATTATTAAGATGGGAATTTGAACTACACTCAACGCAGAGCCTTTGTTTTTAAAAATTAGAAAATTTTACTCGTATTCCAAGTAAAAGTGACATACACAGAAATATAGACTAAATTTTAGATCAATGCTTTAGAAATAAAATATTAATGAAGATAACAGATGATATAAGACAGCTAGTTTCCACAAGACACTTTATGTGCAAAATAAGTTTGCTTAAGGAAAAAGCTGTAGTGTAAAAAATACTGGGTACACATATACATATACATCACAGAATAAAGACAATTTGATATACTAAAACCAAACAGTTCCAAAAGAAAGTAACATCTTTTCAGAGAATAACAGAAGTTACACTATAAATAATATTACCATATTTTAAAAAGACAAAATATATACATTAAATTATATTAAAATTTTATTTTGTTAAATATTAAAATTTAAAATCCTACATCTAGAAAACCAATGAATCACATTCTTTAATCTTATAGATAGTAATAAAAAGGTATTTGTTATCCTTTAATAATACACAGTCTTATGTATCTGCTTCCTCTTAGTCCAAAGAGAAGTATATTCTTTTCCTTTTTTTTTTCTAAGCAACATCAATAGGGAGGTGGGTCATGCCCACACACTGTACTCTGTAGAATGATTGTGAGGACAATATGCAATATGTCAACTTTCAAAGAAAAGAAAGG
>PVJA010037981.1:0-20020 GCA_004027025.1 Myocastor coypus
TCCTTGGATAGTTATCCCTAACACAGCTATAGTCCTTCTTCATTCTTGACTTCATATTCATATTTATTATTGTCTAAAGTTATACTATACATTACTTGTTCAGTCAGTCTGTATTAAAAAGGAAGTCTTCCCAAGGCACAACACAGGTACTCAACAACAAGTATTTATGGAGTAAGGTACACAGTAGAGTCGCTCATGCTTAGCATGCTCACAACCCTAAATACAGCCATTTTATATTTTGCTATGCAAAATAAATCACTCAAAGGCCAGTGAGAGAGCTCAGCAGACTACATGCCTGCTTAGGCAAGTATTCCAGTAAGGAGTTAAATAAGCCAGACATGGTAACATGCCTATGATCCCAGTACTCAGGAGACTGAGGCTGAAGCACTACTGCAAGCTCAAGACTAGGCTGGGTTAAAAGTAAGCTCAAGGCTAGCCTAAACTGCATCATCGCAAGACCCTATCTCACAAAGGAAACAAAAGAGTTAAATGATACAGCAGAGCACGGTGGTTCACACTTAAGCTGCAATCCCATCACTTGGGAGCCTAATGTAAAGCAAGAGGTTCACAAGTTCAAGTCCCACCTGGGCAACTTGTAAGACTGTGTTTCAAAACTATAATTAAAAACAGCTGGGGGAATAGTTGAATGATAAAATGCTTGCCTAGCATGTGTTAGCAACTGGTTTCAATCCATTAACAACAAGAGCTAAGTGACAATAAAATACACCAACTTAGAACATGATGTTCTAGACTTGTGGGGGCAACCTATGCATGGTATATGAGCCAAAGCAAACTGTCACTGAAAACTGAAAGGCTCATGACCATTTTTTTAGATGTAAAAAATCTTAAATATCCTCTTATTCTGAAATTAAAACTTCTCAGATAAGGGCAGAAAATACTAAGTCCAAACAAAATAAAATGGTTAGGAAGTCCAGAAAATCACTTCCATAAAACACAAAAAAGTAGGGCTGGCTGGGTGTGGAGGTGCTTGCCTGTAATTCCAACACTCAAGAGGCCAAGGCAGGATTCTATTGTGAGTTCAAGGCCAACCTAAACTGTATAGTGAGACCCAGTCTCAAAAAAGATAATCTGCATATACGCATGCTCATTTCTGAAGTGGTTTCAGAACTTACCAAACAGATAGGATGTGTTTTCAGTTTTGTCCATGGTATCTACAAACAAATATTTTTTCTTTAGAATGAATTAGTAAAAAGTAATATAAGACAGTAATCAACTCTAGCAATAAACACCAAATTCGATCAGATGATTTCTTAAATTGCAAAGTAAGTTCAACAGCTGTTATTTTCTCAACTATTTAAATAAAAACTTCAAGTTACTTTAATTGTGTTTTCCCCAATTCTTAAAACACACTTCAATGTATTAATTTAAGAGCTCACAGAGCTAGGCCACACTCAAGAGAATGAGGCAGGAGAATCACTGAGGCTGAAGCCAGTGAGTTCAAGGCCATCCAAAACTACATGGTGAGAGGCTGAGGAGAGAGCTCAGTGCAATAAGTACTTGCCTGGCAAGCACAAGGTCCTAAGTTCGATCCCTGATACCACCAAAAAAAAAAAAAAGCCTGCATGGTAAGACACTATCTCAAAATAAGAGTTCCCCACAAAACATACAATCACCAATCTGTTTGTTTAGCAATCTGTATAATCTTAGAATTCTGACAAATATTTTTATAGATATTCAAAAGAAATATAAAAGGCCATGAATGTAAAACAAGGCAATACTAAATATTCAAACACTAAAATGTCAAGTCTATGTAGATACTTGAATTCAAAGAAAGTTGAACCAAAATGAAGATGACCATCAAAGGTATAGGAAACTTTATATAATCTTGTCTTAGAAAAGCAAATTGTAATTTTATGAAAAAAATTAGCATGCATATTTTGACTGTGCAGTCTCAGGTTAAGCCCAATCTTTAGGTATGACTGAGTTACATAATGTGTCATGTTAGAGTCAAAGTTAAAATAATTCACAATAAGATTTAATAATGAGTGAATAAAAAAAATTTAAACCCCAAGGTAATGATGAAATAAATGAGGAAAGGGTTAAAATTCCTAATAAAAATATAAACGTGTACACTAAAAAATGTCTTCGTTTAAAATGAAACATTCTCATCTGACAATAAACCCCATTAAAAAAAACTATCTTTGAATACATGCTAAAATGAAGCAATTATTTTATTACTAACAAATTGACAATTTTACTTAAAATGTCAAAAAAATTAAACTTTAAGCAAAATTAACATCTACAAATTAAAATACTAACATGGTTTCAATTACATTTAAAAGACACATAATTGTAGGGCCGGCCAAATAGCTCAGCAGATTAATGCACCTGCAAGCAGGCACAGGGGCTAAGGGTTCAATCTCTGGGCCTGCACCCCTGTAGTACCAGCTCTTAGGAGGCTGTAAACAGGCAAATCACTATGAGTCTGATCTAGTAGTGAGACCCTGAACATCCTGTAGACCCATCCCTAAACTTAAAAAAGGCACATAATCAATTATTTATGTAGATTTTTTTTCTAAATTATGTTAATAATAAATGTTTCTTTATATAATTATCTAAAACACAGTATTTTAAAAGACAGAGATCGGGGCTCGGCAGGATGGCTCAGTGGTCTAAAGTGCCTGCTTAGGAAAGCTTAGGCGGCTTCAGGGACCACAGTTCGATCCCCAGCACAACATGCTGCGCCAGCCCTGCCCTTAGGGCAGGCTGAGCCAGCCATAAAAATAAATAAATAAATAAACAAAAGTTCTGAAACAAGAAAATTATATATATATATATATATATATATATATATATATATATATAATAAAATAAAAGACAGAGATAAAAAAAATGGAAATATAAAAGTCCCTGCACAGATATCAAAGTCTTACCCTAATGGATGCTTTGTTACAAAAAACTTTGTTGATTGCAAGCCATGTGGGTAAATCCAACATATTCTGGAGTACCTCTTCATCCAACTCCAAATTTTTCAATTCACCTTCTCCTTTAAGGGTACTTAGATTTATCTTGTCAGGAGATAAATTTTTGGTAAATCTGAAAAAGAATGTATATTACATTTGTTTTAGTGTCAGTTCAGGCCCCAGAATCATTTGCAAATATATCAAGCACTAAAAATGTATTCTAGCAGGTGAGATTTAGCTCAGTGACACAGCATCTGCCTGACAAGTGCAAGGTCAGAACTTCAAGTCTTGGTACCAAAAAAAAAAAAAAAAAAAAAAAAGTACTAGCAGCACTAAGACCCACAAGGCCACAGTGACAGGCTGCACTTACCCACACTCAGTGCGCGCTGCTGCTCTGACTTCTCATATCCATAGCCCTCTTACTCAAAGTTACACAAGCGAATGTCACACATTCATAAACAAGCAAACTCTGGTCCTTCCTAACTTCCCATCTTGAGTAAGTACTTAGCACCTACCGTCTTTCCAGGCATCATACCAGACAGGCAACACCACATCTTGCCTACTTGACACCAAACTAAGTTTACAGGCAGGAATGGTCCTGTGCACCCATATGCCTTTGAGAACCCGACTCTGATCACATGCTTGTAATCTCAGCGCTTCAGAGGCTGAGGCAAGAGGACTGTCACAAGTTCGAGACCAGCCTAGGCTACAAAGTGAGCTGAAGGCCTACACTGCCTAGTGAGACTGTCTCAAAAGGATAAAAATTCAAAAATAAAAAATAAAAGGAATGAGAGGGGCTGGGGAAATAGCTCAGTGGCACAAGTGCCTGCCTGGCAAGTGCAAGGTTGAGAGTTCGAACCCCAGTCCTGCCAAAAATAAATAAATAAATAAAAGGAATGAGATATAAAAGCACCACTTATTCCTATAGGAGTTAAGATATCTGAAGCATAAAATGCTTATTCAAAGATCATAATGAAGCCTGGCAAGATAACTCAGTGGACTAAGCACCTGCTTAGGTAAGTGCAGGGACCGGGATTTGATCCCTGCCACCACGTACAGCACCAATGCCGGCGCCATCCCCACACCTGTGTGAGCTGAGCCACCAAGACTGGGGTGATGGCCCACACTTATAATCCTAGCACTGGAGAGGCTAAAACAGTAGCATCAAGTTCATGTTGCAGAGTGCGACCCATTAAAGAAAAAAAAGAGCCGGGCGTGGTGGCGCACGCCTGTAATTCCAGCACTTGGGAGGCTGAGGTAGGAGAATCAGTGCAAGTTCGAGACCAGCCTGGGCTACAAAAATGAGCTCAAGGCTAGCCTGAGCTGCATAGTGAGACCCTGTCCCAAAAAGACAAAAAAAAAAAAAAAAAAAAAGTCACAGTGAAGAGAGCTTGAGGGCATGGTAGCACATGCCTATAATCCCAGCACTTGGGAAGCTGAGGCAGGAGGATCGGTGTGAGTTTGAGACCAGCCTGGACTACAAAAGTGAGCTCAAGGCCAGTCTGAACTGCATATCTGGACCCTGTCTCAAAAAGACAAATTAAAAATTTTAAAATCTTTTAAAAAACTTCGAAAGAAGAAAACCTAACAAGAGAGCTTGAGTTTTACTTAAGATTCTCTATAACTTAAAAATGAACACTTCAACTTTTAAAAAAAAGGTGGGGCTCGGCAGTGGCTCAGCGGTCTAAAGCACCTGCTTAGGAAAGCTTGGGCGGCTTCAGGGACCTCGGTTTGATCCCCGGCACCACATGCTGTGCCAGCCCTGCCCTTAGGGCAGGCTGAACCAGGCATAAAAATATATAAATAAGCAAACAAACAGAAGTTCTGAAACAAGAAAAAAATAAAATAAAAATTCTAAAAAAAAAAAAAAAAGGCAACAACAATAGCAACTAACACATAACTGAGTGACCTTTTCAAGGATTCTCTGTGTGTGGTGCATGTCCACATTACCACTGTATCTGATCCTCAGGAGAAGCCACTAGGCTGAGTCCTAGCCATTCCCCCGCCTCAGAATGAGCAGACATAATGAACACCTGAACTAACTCGCCCAACGCCACAATTGATAACAATGATAATAAGATGCAAAGGGACTTAGGCATACTTTCATACACATTGTTTAATCCTCAACACAACCTTAAAATTGTGGGCTGGGGAGACAGCTCAGCAGAGACCTGACTGGCAAGCACAGGGTCCTGAATTCAATCTCTAATACTGCAAAGAAAAAAGAAAAAAAAAAATCTCAAAAAAATAAATAACTTTATCTAGTAAAACTTTTTCAAAGTAAGCCAGGCATGGTGGCGCACGCCTGTAATCTCAGCACTGGGGAGGCTGAGGCAGGAGGATCGGTGCAAGTCAGAGACCAGCCTGGGCTACAAAAGTGAGCTCAAGGCCAGCCTGAACTGCACAGTGAGACCCTGTCTCAAAAAGAAAAAAAAAAAAAAAAACTTTTTCAAAGTAAACATACTGACAGCTACTATAGCACAAGTATATTAAATAATTTTTTTAAAAATAAATAAACTGGGTGACAAGATGGCTCAGCAGTCTAAAGCACCTGCTTAGACAAGCTTAGGCAACCTCAGGGACTGCAGTTCAATCCCCAACACCACATGCTGCACCAGCACCACCTCCAGGGCAGGCTGAGCCAGCCATAATACAATAATAATAATAACAATAATAATAACAACAATACCAATAAATGTACTGGGTCATTCACACAACATGGAGTCAACAAGAACAGAATCAGTACACCCACACTTCTTCACTGACTCAAACCAGAATCTCTCAGGCAGATTCTGTCTAGATTCACATCCTCACAGTGTCAACTGAGCAATACAAAGCTCACTTCCAACCCACACCTGAGCGGTGGTGACACTAACCTATATTACGCTCCCCATTAATCACACTCATGCAATACCAAGAATTTTTCAAGAAACTGCCATTGCTAGTACAGATGATCTTTAAAGCAAACTGTCACATCCAAGAAGCAGAATACCAGAGCCAGAACAAGAGTCCACTAAGTGCTCATTACTATTCAGAAGATACCACCCACAGTTCCACACTCTGGGCCCAGACTTTGTGCAGTTTTCAGTTTAATTAGACTGAAGGTCAAATGCAAGTTAGAATGACTAAGACCATCAGACTAGCCTCAATACAGAGCTTCTCAGAAGCAAAGACTTTTGAGCTCACAGCAAAAGAATGAACAGACATTAATTAACCAGACAGGTAAAGAAAGTACTCTATGCAAAAATAACCTGTATGAAAATTCTGATGCACAAGTAAGCATCATATAAAACACCACTATAATCCCAGTACTCTGGAGCCTGAGGCAGGAGAATCCCAAGTGTGAACACAGCCAGGACAACTTAGTGAGACCTTGTCTCAAAATATAAAATAAAGAGGGCTCAGAATATAGCACAGTGAGACAGCCTTGGGCTAATCTCCAGTATCTCACTAAGCAAATAAACAACCAAATAAGTAAATAAGAATTTTTAAAATGCAACCAAAAGGAAGTAAGATGAAGATTTAGAATAAAGCAAAAAGGACAATATCAGAAAATGAATCTGGAAGGCTGAGGCAGGCAGATGGATGGGCAGGGGGTTATACCTTCTTTCAATAAGTACCAGCTGGTACTTACAACATAGTACTAGGGTTTGAAAATTAATGAGAAAGAAATCTTTGCCTTTATAGAACTTAACAGGAATGAAAAAAATATATATATATATAGATATATATATAGATATATATATATCAGATTCTGATATGGGGGGAGGATGTGCATGTACATGTAAGTGAAGGAGGACAGGAAAAAGTCTTACTTAAAGGAAGACTTTTGGGAAGGATCTAAAGGAAATGAAGGCACTGGCCATACAATATCGGGAAGAGGCAAGCTACAAGCAGAGGAACAGCAAGGCCAAGCATGTGAGAGGGAAGCACACTTGACAGGTTTGAAGAACAGCAGGAAGACCTCTGTGGCTGGAAAAAGTAGAGAGGATGTTCATTTTTAAGGATCACCCTTGCAACAAAGTATGAAATAAAGTCATGGACAGAAATGGGAGACCCACATGGGAGAAAACGTTGCCTTGAACCAAAATAGAACAATAGAAGGAGATAAAAACAAGAGCCTACAGGGCTTGGTTACAGAGATGGAGGTCAAGGATGATGGCAAAGTTTGTGGTCCGTGGGCCAGCGAGATGGCTCAGCAGTCTAAAGCACCTGCTTAGGCAACCTTAGGCAACTGCAGGGACTTCAGTTAGATCCCTGGCTCTACATGTTGCACCAGCCCCATCCCCAAGGTAGGCTGAGGTCCATAATAGAAATAAAGTTTTTTTTTTTTTTTTTTTTTAAAGTTTGTGGTCTGAGTCACTGGTAGGGAAGAACTCCCTTGTAGTGAGCTAAAGAAAATAGGGACAATCTGGAATAAAGGCTCTGAACTTGGCCTCTCAGTTTAATTACAAGATGCCTGTTAAAGGGCAGGTGCTAGGTGCTGTACATACATTAGTGGTAGAGTACCTCCCTAGGATGCATAAAGTCTGGACCCAATTCCCAGGGTCACCATTGCCAGTGTCCCCACCACATAAGTCTGTTAGATACTCAAACAGAAACAACAACTGGGTAATGGTGAGGTCTCGGATGCAGATACAGACTTCGTAAGCACCAATGTTCCAAGATGGCATAATCCTTATGAGGCAAGTAAAGTAACAGGAGTGAAATTACACAGAAAAATACGGCTCAAGGACTGTGATAAGGGCCCCTGAGAGGCCAATGATTAGTAAGAGAAGTGAACAAAGAAGTTTAAGGAGGCTGTTTGCTCAGTGAACAGAGAAGTCATGAACTGAGCACAAAAAGTGAGGAGAAAAAACGATGTGAAATTGTCAGAGAAGATGTGAAATTGTCAGAGAAGCATAAGACTAAAAGACTGGGACAAGAGAATTACTGGAGAAATACAAAGGACTTACTTAAAAGTAACAATAATCTTTTTTTTTTTTTTTTTTTTTTAGAAATAAGAGTCTCACTATGTAGTTCAAATGAACCTTGAACTCACTTGGTAGGTAGCCCAGGCTGTCTTGGAACTCATGATCTTCCTGCCTCAGGCTTCCAAGTGTTGAAATTACAGGTGCATACCTGACAGAAGTAATGGCAATGAATTTAATGTATAACTAGTTATTTGTGTTTTCTTCCAGAAAATAAACTTACTTATTCTGCCAGAGTTGTGATGCGGGCAGCTACAGCGAACAAAGTGCACAGCCAAATCAGCTGAAGGTCACACAAGGGAGTGATCATCATGATACCACGATAGACTGCGGAATCTCTGCAAGATAGAGAGGCTGCACAGGAAAATATCATGCAGCAGTGGTAGGGGAGTGTGCTGGAGAGCTGGAGGTGCCAGAGTGCAAAGTCTAAAGATGACACTAGAAAAAGGATGAAGCAGCAAGATCTGATGTCTGTCCAGGTAAACAAGTGGCTGACAAACTCCCTGACAAAGGGAATCAAAGAACTAGGATGCCAGAATACCAAAAAAGAACAAAGTTCAAGGAAACCGAAATCACTCTGATACGTTCCCCATGAAGAATTGGGCACTTTTTCTCTAAAATGGGGAACTGTAAATGGTTATACAAAGCAGGAAGCCCATTTGTTTCAGATACATGGCATATCCTTCTCTATGGAATAGTCTTGCCAAGCTCAATAACAGGGCAGCTTCTGAACATCTCTGTCATCCTAAGACCTCCCTCCAGCAAGCAAAACCCTGCTTCTGGAAGGCCCAGTGTTTCTATTACATGCAGAGTGCTCCCCAAAGGCTCACTCTGTAAAGCTTGGTCCTGAGGCAGCAGTATGGAGATGCTGCAGGTATTTCAATAGCCAGGGCCTGGTGGAAGGTCCATACTCGCTCAGGTCCTATGAGACTCAGATCTATGTTCCTTTTCTGTCTCGGTTACTTTTGTCTCTTGTTGCTGGGACAAAATACCCAAGGTCCAAAATTAAGGAAAGAAAGATTTATTTAATTATTTAGCTCTCAGTTAGTGGAGGTTTCAGTCCATATATGGCTGGCTCCAAGGTAGAGTGGTACATGGCAGAAGACAGCTGGTGACAGCGACAGCCACTGAGAGCAAGCTCCACTCCCTCCCTTGTACTACATTCTGCTATCTGTAGGTATAGCATTCACACCCATAATCCCAGCACTGAGTCATGAATTAATAACAAATTCTAGAAGCCCACCCCACTGACTACATGAGGCTTTGGGGGACAATCAGACAGAAACCATTAACACTTCCCTCTCAGTGTCAGACCAGCCACCATTCACGATGAGGCAAAGCAAGTAAGAGCAGAAGACCTGAAGCCTCCAAAGCTTAACAAGCCTCTCAGCCAGGTGTGGTGGTATATCCCTGTAACCCCAGCATTCAGAAGGCTGAAATAGGAGGATCACTGCAAGTTTGAAGCCAGCCTGAGGTACACAGTGAGTTCAAGGCCCACTGGAATTACACAGTGAGGTCCTGTCTCAAAAATAAACAAATAAATGATAAATCTCTCTTACTTTGTAAGTAGCCTATGTTAGCTTCAGTGTGTATGTTGATATATTCTAATGGCTCTAAGAACAGAATAAAAGTATTGTGATCATACTTTCTCCACTTTAAAGTAGGGAAACTGGGGCCCAGTGGGATGGCTCAGTGGTCTAAAGCGCCTGCTTGGGAAAGCTTGGGTGGCTTCAGGGACCACCATGGCACCACATGCTGTGCCAGCCCTGTCCTCAGGGCAGGCTGAGCCAGCCATAAAAATGAGTGAATAAACAAAGGTTCTGAAATAAGAAAAAAATAAATAAAATTTTTTTTAAAAATTCTTAATAAAAAAGTAGGGAAACTGAGGCACTAAGTGATCACAGACACAGAGGTTACTGGAACCAGGAAATGAACATTCACAGTCTATGGCCTTAACATGATACAAAATTACTCCCCCCCTACTGTGAATATATTAAAGCACAGAGTTTCGACCAGGAGTTTTCTGTAAACTATGAAGATCTCGGATAATTCACAGTCCAACATAGAGATCATCTCATGGTGAGAAACAAAAGGTGCTAGCGAATGAAGACTGCCTGAGACACTGGGACCCCACACCACAGGGCGGGCAGGCTCCTCATACATTAGGTCTCTGTACAGTGGTCAGAAAGCTGAATTCAGAAAATTCCATTTCTTTTAGGTAGAGCTGCTAACAAAAAGTGTACAGAGTACTCTCCATTCCAGAGAAAGAAATGGAGGATGGAGGAGATAGCTCAGTGGTCTAAGCACCTGTCCTGCAAGCGCAAGGACCCACATTTGATCCCTAGTACTGCATGCTGTAATAGCCCCAAAACGAAATGTGGTGACACATGCCTATAATGCCAGCTGGGGAGGCTAAAACAGGAGATCACTATGAGTCCAAGCTGCATAGTGAGACCATGAACCAAATTAAATAAATAAATAAATAATCAAATAATTTAAGAAAGACATTTGCTAGCACATGAAGTAACTTTTATACTTTGAGAAACAAAAATGTACAGCTTGAAAACAAATTTTTTTCTAATAAATAAAGTTAGAAGTTTACAACTTTCTATCATTTTCTCTGTAACACCTTCCATAGTACTAAGTCATAGGAGGTTCTCAACTTACAATGCCTGGATTCATTTGTTTCAGTTTGAGTACTCTAGGTCTCAAAGTATAACATCACCTGGCACACAACACTGACAACTAGAGAAATGCTGAATGTGTGGCACCAATGTGGCTTGCAGGCACACGTCAGTACTTAGTCATCTGTCAATCAGGCCAAGATCTTGCTCTTTGCAAAAGTACCGCTTAGTCCTTCACAGATGTTCTGTTCTAGAAGCTGTTCATCTTATTGTATCACTTATATCCTTCAAGGTTCACTTCAGAATTTATACGCAAAGATAAATTTGCATAACTAGTTACTTGAAGATGAAGAGTTATTATGGGTTGATTTTGATAAAGTGAGTTTTTCTATCTAGAGTACTAAAGATTGAACTCAGAGTGTTGAATTACATCATAGTTTTCTAATTTTTTTTAATTAAAAGAAAATTTTACTAAATTGCCTAAACTGGCCCTGGAATGCAAACCGTCCTGCCTTGGTATCCCAAGGAAATGAGATTTTAGGCATGAACCACTACGCCCAGCAACTATCTTTTTAATTGAAGGATGCATGGATTGGGCCATTTATTTTTTAAAAACCAGAATAAAATTTAATAAACACAAAATAATTCAGAATTATTTTATTAGAAAGCACTCAAGAAACCAGTTTTTCAAAGCATAATCTATAAATACAACCAAAGATGAAGTTAAATAAACATTTACTGTCTCCATAACATCTCAAAACCTATGTCTTACATTTTATGCAACATTAAAGTTAATCTCCAATAGTTGTGTCTACTTGTGAATTTCTTTTCAAAGAAAAAATGACAGAAGAGCCGGGAGTCGTGGCACATGCCTGTAATCCCAGCATTCAGGAAATGGAGGCAGGAGGATCACTGCAAATTCAAGACAAGCCTGGGCTACAAAGTGAGCTCAAGGCCAGACCAAACTCCATTGTGAGACCTTGTCTCAAAAAGACAGAAAAAGGGCCGAGTTAGATCTGCAGACTAACCACATGCTTAGGCAAGCACAGAGATTGGGGTTTGATCCCAGCACCACACACCATCCTGGCCCTCCCGCCAGGCACACTGAGCTGGCACCCAGACAGGGCATAGTGGCACACACCTGTAATCCCAGCACTGGAGAGGCTGAAAATAGGAGGATTGCTACGAGGGAGTCCATGCTGCATAGTGAGACCCTACACCACATACATAAAAGCAAACAAACAAAAGACAGGGAAAAAAAAACAGGAAATGAAAAGAAGGAATCTACGCAGGGAGTGGTGGCAAGCACCTGTAATCCCAGCACTTGGGAGGCTGAGGCAGGAGGATCAGTGCAAGTTTGAGACCAGCCTGGGCTATAAAAGTGAGTTCAAGGCCAGCCTGAACTGCATAGCGAGACCCTCTCTCAAAAAAGACCAAAAAATAAATAAATGAAAGAAACAAAGAAAGAAAGAAAGAAAGAAAGAAAGAAATAAGGCATCTACAAAAATTAAATACATTGGTCATTTGAGAGCTTTACTTTGCTTTATTTGGCTTACTGTGCTGCTTTACCTATAAAATAAACTATATTTTCATAAAACCTGAAGCTAATTTTAATTTTTGCACCAATCAAAAGAAGACAGTAGGAGCCGGGCGTGGTGGCGCACGCCTGTAATCCCAGCACTCAGGAGGCTGAGGCGGGAGGATCGGTGAGAGTTCGAGACCAGCCTGGGCTACAAAACTGAGCTCAAGGCCAGCCTGAACTGTACAGCGAGACCCTGTCTCAAAAATAAATAAATAAATAAATAAATAAATAAATAAATAAATAAATAAAAATAAAAATAAAAAAAAAGAAGACAGTAGGGACTAAGGATCTAGCTCAGTAGCACAGTGCCTGCCTAGCAAGCATGAGGCCCTGCTTAGCACTATAGAAAGAAACAATCTAGAAGACAATGGAGTTGACTACCTAATGAGGGGGACAGAAAGACAACAGTGGCAGGAGATCCAAAAGAATAACAAAGGCGTTGTAAAAGTATATTAACACTCTGCATGCGTAAAAATAAAATGAGAAGGGAAATAACCAAAACTGAAGCACACAGAAACATGAGCCTAACCATGAGCCATTTCAGAAATACTTAACCATACGTAAGAGAAAGGAAGGAAGGAAGAGCAGCTAAAGAGTCCGACAGAGACAGCCTAAGTAATTCACAAGCACAAGCCCTCCTCCAGCATGGCAAGGGTGAAATGGGGGAAAGTTAGTGAACGAATTAAGCAACACCTTCCCTTGTATATAAAAGACTTCTTATCACAATGACACACAAGGAAAAAGGGAAAAGCAAAAGGAGTAAATCCTATCTTAGTTACAATCCAGTATGTGTTAGCTTCCCATTGCTGTGTCAAAATACGTGAAAAAATCACGAGGGGAAGAGGTTATTTTGGCTCAGCTTCAGAGGTTTTAGTCCCCGTCAGTTGGTCTTGTTGTCTTTTGCCCTGGAGCAAAGCTGTACAGCCTGGCAGAGAACACAGCAAAGGAAAAGTGCTCCCCTCACAGCAGCCAGGAAGCCAAGAGAAGACGCCAGCCTCACAGCTCCCTGGCAAAGGGTCGCTCCTCCCAAAGCCCCACTTTCTCTCCAACAGGCCCATCTACACAAGGCTCCCCTGCATCCATGTGAAGTCCCCAGATAATGGCATTCACTCTGCTAAGTAGTGTAACTGGGAAGCACTATAGTGCTGGGCTTGATTCTCAAGAGAACGAAGTGTAATCTAACAGTAAATCATTTTATTTCATTGAAGAATCACTAAAAATCTAAAAAGATACAGAAGCATTTAAAGCTGAACTTAGAAAAAACGGCAAGAAATTCATTCTAAACTTCTGAATACTTATTCATTCTAAACTTCTGAATACTTATTTGGTAGGTATGATGGGAAAAGTAAAATCTACATGAAATTAAAGTAGGTACGCTTCCAAGAACTCAAAATGATGTTAAAATAGACAGGCAACTGGCCTGAATGTGTTGGTCCTAACAACTACACAGAACAAAATCATATCACACAATAAAGACGGAAAGGCAAGAATTCTTAATATGCTTGCTCTGCTTTGTTTTGCAGTGCTAAAGAAAGAACCTCAGGCCCCAAACATACTAGGCAAGTGCTCTACCAGTAAGCTAGAGCCCCTGCCCCATCATGCATGTTCATTTTTAAAATTCAGAACACAGAGTTAATGTTTCATTACTATGTACAATATGATGGCATCCCAAGAGGTTTATTTTACAAGTATACATTGAGCCAGGAGCAGGGGCACACACCAATAACCTAGTTATTAAAGAGGCTGAAGCAAGAGGATAGGAAATTCAAGGACAGCCTAGGCAACCCAGCAAGACCTTTGCTCAAAATAAAAAGGACAGGAATGTAACTCAGTGGTACAGTGTCCCTGAGTTTGAGTTCCACTACTGCCCAAGGGAAGCTAGCGAGCTAGCTACACATGTATCATGTACCTATGGCATCAGTACTAAGTGAAATATATTTTAAACATGGATGTATCCATTTTATTGGTTTACTGTATAATATTTTAATAACATAACTTAAAAGTACATAAGAATAAGCTCATATTTTATCCAAAATTTCCTTTACATGTAACACATGAAACTTTACTGCTTTTCAGTATTAAAATAAGCTAATGAGTAACAAAACTTCCAAGCTAATTAAAAGAATGAATTTAATTTAGATTATTTTATAATCAATACACAATTACTACAGTCTAAAATATGCACACTTAACACTTGAAAGAATCAACAACTGGGACCTCCTCTAGCTGTAAAGTTTTTCCACGTCAAAAGAAATTACCAACAGTGAAAAGACAACCCACAAATTTCTAAAGCATTTTAGCTAGTAAGTATTCAGACAAAGATTTTCTATCTAGAATTAAGAACTAAAAACCATTAGGGTTCCAAAATTCAAAGACCCTATCCAGAAATGGGTATCTGAGATGAACACATACTTCTCAGAGGAAGAAATTCAACAAGTCTATAAATACATGAAGAAATGCTCCATATCGCTAGCCATTTGTGAAGCGCAAATTAAAACAACACTTAGATACCATCTCACCCCAGAAAGAATGGCTACCATAAAGAAATCAACCAATAACAAATGTTGGAGAGGCTGTGGGGAAAAAGGAACATTTCTCCACTGCAGGTGGGAATGCAGACTGGTACAAACATTATGAAAAGCAGTGTTGAGGATTCTTAAAAAACTAGAACTGGAAATCCCATTCAATCCAGCTATCCCCTACTGGGAATTTTTCAAGAACTGAAAACATCATATCATAGTGATATCTGTGCACCTATGTTCATAGCAGCATAATTTGGGATAGCCAAATCCTGGAAAGAACCAAAATGCCCATCATCTGAAGAAGATGTGGTATACAACAGAATATTATTCAGCTATGAAGAATGATAAAGTTGAACACTTCATATATAAGTGGGTGTATTGAACCTATACTCACAAGTGAAATAAACCAGACTGACATATGTAAATATTGTATAGTCTTCCTAGCATAATAACTCAAAAGAAGAAATAAAAAAAAGAGTTACTTAGTTAAGAAGGAGTACAAGATAAGGAGTGGGTGAAAAATATTTATCTAAGTATATAAGCAGGATGGTTTGGGCAACTGTACTGTACACTTCTGTTGTATTTTTCCTATTTTAATTCTAATTTGCAACCTCTTTAAAAATAAAACAAAATTTAAAAACTATAGTCTAAAATATGCCACGTACTGTTAAGTCAATATTTAGGACAAAACAGGATTTGTATAATTAAGGGCTTATCACTTGATTCAGGGAACAAAATCCAAAACCCAAGCTCTATGAAAAGAAAAATGCAAGCCTCAATTTCCTTACCTATAAAATGAAGGACAGTAATAGTTCCTGCTTTATAGAGTAATTCTTTTTTTTTTTTTTTTTGTCTTTTAGATACAGGGTCTTGCTATGCAGTTCAGGCTGGCCTTGAGCTCACTTTTGTAGCCCAAGCTGGTCTCGAACTCACACCAATCCTCCTGGCTCAGCCTCCCGAGTGCTGGGATTACAGGCATGAGCCACCACGCCCGGCTTATAGAGTAATTCTGAGGATTAGCCAAGACAGACACTATAAATGAAATGCTGGGAATAGTCCCTCATACTGAACACTAAATCAGTCAATGTTAGCCGTTGTTGCTATTAAGGTATATGCTAAATAAGAATATGAAGCCAGGGTGAGGGACACAGGCCTGCAATCTCAGCATTGCAGGAGGCTGAGGCTGAGGCTGAGGCTAGAGGATCACAAGCTGGAGCATGGCCTAAGAAATTCAGCAACTAACTGAGCTCTTGTCACAAAAAGAATTGTGAGTGTGTGTGTACGTGAGGCAGAGAGAGACAGAGAGAATATGGAGTATGGGCTATATGTGCTTGCATATGTGCACTTCTGTCACCTCAACTTCCCAGAGTGCTGGCTCCTTGCTAGAAGCTGTACATTTCATGAATAACATGATACACTAATAAATTTTACTGGGCTGGGGAAATAGCTCAGTAGAATAAGCGCTTGCCTGGCAAGGACAAAGACCTGAGTTCAATCCCTGGTCCCCCTCCCCCTACACACACACACACACACACACACACACTAATAAATTTTACTAATAATTTACCTAAGCTTGCATAACATTAAAACAAGGGTCCAGACAGCTATTTTATCATCAAAGCAACTTGAAATAACCCATCAGCAAGTTAAACATAATATATGGGAGTAACAGACCTTAGAGCTAAAGAGACTTAGAACACAATCTTATAAAAACTATTCCAACCTGGTTACATATCTCCCTTCATACTTGTCTCTCTCTATTCATGCAACAAACTCCTGAGACATTATCAGCAAATATATATTTTTTAAATACTCATTTTGTCCCCAAAACTTTTTAGTTTTTATTATTATGCATGTTGTCATAGTCACACACCTACTCCCAGTCTTCTAAACTTAAGAAAGGCTTGTTTTTGAAAATACTTTCTTAAACAACAGTTGCAATCAGAAACTTTCCAGGCAACCCAAGGGCCCTTTCTGTCCCTTTCTCAGACAGTCATTTTCTTTACTCCAATAAATAAATTCTGCTCTAATTCTGAATCACCGAGGAACAGAGACAGAACTAATTCCTACTTAAATCATGATTCCAATAGAAAACAAAAAAGAATACTTGAGAAGTGAAAGGCAGCACAGGTAATGGCATTGGTCAGTCCCAGAAGAGTGTTGTTTACAAGTGCAGGTGAGGGCTGCTCCTTGCATTCAGGTATCCAGCATTTTGCAAACCAATTATTAGAAAAACAATTTTTCCCTATAATAAGAATTTTTTTCAGAATTCAAAATCAAATTCACTTAGTGTTTACCAAAGAGCTACCTTGTGGCTCCTTTCTGTGAAGTACTATGAAGTATGTACATCTCATTATTTTTTTTTAATTTTTTAATTTTATTTATTTATGTTTTTCTTGTTTCATAACCTTTATTTGCTTATTCACTCATTTTTATGGTTGGCTCAGCCTGTGCCCTGACGGCAGGGCTGGCGCAGCATGTGGTGCCGGGGATCGAACCGTGGTCCCTGAAGCCGCCCAAGCTTTCCCAAGCAGGCGCTTTAGACCACTGAGCCATCCCACTGGGTCCCCCATTATTTTTTTTTATTCAGCAAATATTTATTAAATGTTCATGTGCCAAACAGTATGCCATAGAGATGTGAAAGTGAATAGAGATTTTTTTTAACTGCCCTTAGGGAGCTCACATCCTAATAAAGG
Organism: Myocastor coypus; assembly: GCA_004027025.1. Taxonomy (NCBI): domain Eukaryota; kingdom Metazoa; phylum Chordata; class Mammalia; order Rodentia; family Myocastoridae; genus Myocastor; species Myocastor coypus. Next base: position 17,319 of record PVJA010037981.1, read on the forward strand.
AAACTTTAAAAAAAATAATAATACAGTATATGTGCACATCCCATTATTTAAATTAATATAATTTTAGTGATCTCTGGATGATATATTAATCTGCATCTTATATTTTCATAACATCATTTAACCTTTAAAACATGAATTTGCTATCTTTATATCATTTTTTAAAATAAAATGCTTTTTATATTGATGTTATTACTGTAACAGAACTATCCCAACACTATGATTTAGACTTACTTTGAACATGATAATATCTACACATACAAGAATCACTTCAGTGTAGTAACTAAGTAAGTTGGTAGCAGACCCAAATCGCACCACTGGGAGCTGAGCCTGCCCGCCCGCCGCAGGTAAGCTCCCTGCGACCCTCTGCCCCGCCTCTGCGTTCCCACAACTAACTTCCTGTTCCAGCCCAGACTAAAATCGCACCGATGGGAGCTGAGCCTGCGCGCCCACCGCGGGTAAGCTCCCTGCGCCCCTCTGCCCCGCCTCTGTGTTCCCGCAACTAACTGCCTGTTCCAGCCCACACATAAATCGCACCACTGGGAGTGGAGCCTGCGCGCCCGCCGCGGGTAAGCTCCCTGCGCCCCTCTGCGCCACCTCTGCATTCCCGCGATTAACTTCCTGTTCCAGCCCAGAGCCAAGCCTCACCGCTGGGAGCTGAGCCGGCTGGGTCAGGATCCTTGGCCTGCCTTCCCTTTCCCCGCCCCCCCCCCTTTTCTTTTGAACCCCTCCAGCCTGAGCTCCAGCACTGAACCCATCAAATAGCCCGTTTGGCAACTGATCTGGTCAACGAGCCTACCAGGACTACTCAATCCCAAAGCTCCTTCACAAAAGCTAGCAGCCAGAGCCCCAACACAAGAGTCAGGAACCTCCGAAGAAGAACCACCTTGGAATCTCCAGACCAAACGCCCATAGACAGCATAACACCACCAAAGTGTAGAGGTCCCTTCCATACAAAATGATAACAACAAGGAGTAGGAGGCAATCTCAGGACCCATGCCCACCCAAACCAAATACAGAAGACACTATCATGGAACAAAATGAGAATTATACAGATGAAACCTCTGAATGGGTAGTATCTGAGGCAGACACACAAGTGCAGAAACTTATAGAGCAACTGAGATCAGAGATAACATCTGAAGTAAAAAAAGAAATACATGAAGTGGAAAAACGGCGGGAGAAACCTATAGAGGACATCAGAGCAGAAATAATATCTAAAGTTGCATGCCTACATCAATAGCATCCCAAGTAGGGGAACAACTACACAAAAGTACAAAGGAGAACAGAACAGAAATAATCTCTGTATTAGAGAGAGAAAGGATAACCATAATGACAGACTTCAATACTATTAAAGAAGACATCGAGAAAAAATTAGAGAATAGAAAAATGATGGACTCCCTGACGGAGCAATATAGGAAAGACATAGATCGCATGAAACAGTTTCAAAGAGATATACAAGAAAATAAAACCTCGATCACAAGTTGGCAGAGCAGAACGCACAAAAATGAAGATAGAGTTTCCAACCTTGAAGACACAGTTGCAGCCAGTGAAAGAGTAAGAAAGGATGTTTTAAAAACAACCAGAATGCAGGAAAAAATAATTCATCATCTGCAAGACGATGCGAAAATGAACAACGTGAGATTAATAGGAATCAATGAGAAAGAAGGAGTCAACACAAATGATATAAAAAGAATATGGGCAGAAGTAATAGAAGAAAACTTCCCAAATCTGAGAAAACAATCAGACATTCAGTTAACTGAAGCCTACCGAACCCCAAATAACATCAACCCAACTAAAAACACGCCAAGACATATAATAGTCAAGATACCACAAATCCAGCTGAAGAATAATATACTAAAAGCTGCCAGAGAAAAGAAACAGATCACATTTAAAGGAAAACGCATCCGAATTACAGCAGATTTCTCTTCACAAACCATGAAGTCAAGAAGAGCATGGAGCAGAGTACTTCAAGTCCTCCATGAAAACAATTTTCAGACCAGACTATTGTACCCGGCAAAACTCTCCTTCAAGTATGAGGGAGAAGTGAAATATTTCCATGACAAAGAACAGCTGAAGAATTTCATGACATCAAAACCAGCGCTACAGAATATTCTAACAAATATTTTAGAAAGGGACCAAAATAACCCGAATTCAACAAATGAGAACAGAAGGATCCCACCAAATAGAGTAACCAACTATAAATAGGAGGAAAAATTGGTAAACACTAGCGAATAAGAGTCATGGCAGCCATAAGTCAATATATTTCAATTATAACCATAAATGTAAATGGACTCAATTCTCCAATCAAAAGAAGTAGACTTGCAGAGTGAATAAGGAAAGAGAGCCCAACAATATGCTGCATACAAGAAACACATTTAACCCGTAAAGAAACTCATAGGCTTAAAGTTAAAGGTTGGAAAACGATACTACATGCTCCAGCACCTCAAAAAAAAGCAGGGGTAGCAATCCTCTTTGCAGACAGTCTAAACTTCAAATCAACACTGACCAAACGAAATAGAGAAGGCCACTACATACTGGTTAGGGGAAAAATTCATGATGAAGAGGTAACACTCATAAATATGTATGCACCCAACATGGGAGCAGCAAGCTATATAAAACAAACCTTAATGGACCTGAAAAATCTCATATCCAATACTACAATCTTAACAGGAGACCTCAACACTCCCTTATCCGAAAAAGATAGG
>PVJA010037982.1:0-20031 GCA_004027025.1 Myocastor coypus
TACACAATTTTGACACAGATATTTGGAAATTCAAGGAGATACAAAACTGTAGCCTGTCAAGAATATGGTTTTTGGCCCAGTCTCTTATTTTCAAGTACTACTCTTGAGAGAATGACAGTAACTGAGTTTACACCAGGAGCAGTACATATCAAAAAGACAAGAGTGACATGTATTCCAAACATAATTTTAGCGTTACATTAGACCGGCCCGATGAGCTGCAGCGGCTCCGGCGCGGACCCTGAGGCGGCGCCAGCGTCCGCTGCCTCGGCCCCGGGCCCGGCGCCCCTGGTCATGGCGCCCGCTGCTCCGCCGGCCAGCACCGTTGCGGAGAACAAGGCCAGCCCCGCGGGGACGGCCGGGGGCCCTGGGGCCGAAGCCGCGACTGCGGGCACGGGACCCGTGGCTGCGCGGGCCGGGGAGCCGGTGGAGCGGCGCGGAGCTGCTCCGGTGTCCGCGGGCGGCGCGGCGTCCCCGGAGGGGGCAATGTCTAACGGGGTCTATGTACTGCCGAGCGCGGTCAACGGAGAGGTGAAGCCCGTGGTGTCCAGCACGCCTCTGGTGGACTTCCTGATGCAGTTGGAGGATTATACGCCCACGATCCCAGATGCAGTGACTGGTTTCTACCTGAACCGTGCTGGCTTTGAAGCTTCAGACCCACGCATATTTCGGCTGATCTCCCTGGCTGCCCAGACATTCATCTCAGATATTGCCCATGATGCCCTACAGCACTGCAAAATGAAGAGCACAGCCTCAGGCAGCTCCCGCAGCAAAGAGCAAGGACCGCAAGTACACACTGACCATGGAAGACTTGACCCCTGCCCTCAGCGAGTATGGCATCAATGTGAAGAAGCCACACTGTTTCACCTGAGCCACACAACTCGGGTGTACCTGTCCGTCCCCATGTCCATACCAGCCTGTTTTTTTTTTTTTTTGGTTTTTTTTTTGGTTTTTTTGTTTTTGTCTTTTTGAGACAGGGTCTCGCTATGCAGTTGAGGCTGGTCCTGAGCTCACTTTTGTAGCCCAGGCTGGTCTCGAACTCACACCGATCCTCCTGCCTCAGCCTCCCAAATGCTGGGATTACAGGCGTGTGCCACCACGCCCGGCCGTCTGTTTTCATAATAAACTTTATTGTGACCAAAAAAAAGAGCTTTATCTAGTAGACACAAACAATTGTCCGTATTTTCTGCAATGTAGGAGTGTTTATTAGAGATCAAGAGTAGAGGCTGAGTCTATGACAGGAAGGGCCTCTGAGAAAGGGCGGAGGGAGGAGGGCCCAGAAAGGGGGAACTGCACACATATCTAATTTTTTCACTACATAGTAGTCCTTCATTTATATCCCCCATTTGTGTTCTGTTTTGTCAGAGATGTGTGTTCTGTTGCTGTTGTAGAGGCGGTATTTGGAGGAACCATTAAAAGAGCTTTTCATACTTGGTGCCAGTTGAAAGATTGTGGTTACTTGAATTCAACAAAATAACACAATATCGCCCAATAGTCCATAATAGTAGTGAGTTATGAGCAGAGCTGAAAATGTCAGAAGTACACAATGGTTAAGGTTTAATATGCCAATGGAACACCCCTCCCCAAGAAAAAGGAAGGGATCAAGCTGGGAGAGGGAAGGGAAAAGAATATTAAAAGGATAAACAATATGCTGTGTGTATGATTCAGTTTCCCTTAAGGAATGAAAACTTTATTTACTACACATATATGCCAAAAAAAAAAAAAGAAAGAAAGATAATGAATAATTTTATATGATCCCTATAGAATGTAAAAAAAAAAAAGAATAAATACACATTGTTACACAGATATTTTAGAACTTAAGCATTTAAAAGCTGTAGCTTCACACTGCCATGGCCTTTTTTCTTTGTCTCATATTCTATTACCTTTTTTCTTTCTTTCTTCCTTTTCTTTCTTTCTTTCTTTCTTTCTTTCTTATTTTTACATAAACATTTACTTGAGAGAGAGTATAGTAATAAGCCATACTACATTAGAAGCAGTGCATAATGAGAAGTCCATACTAATAGGCATTTGAAGCATGGTTTTAGGATTACACGTTGTTATTCTCAGTGTATTTGCTTGGTTCATAAATATTAGTATACATGGTTAGTCAGGTGTAAATTCTGCCAATTACCTGAGCATATAAAAAACATGTTGGAGAATTTTAGGACCATTGTCTTAAACATATTTTGTGTATAAGTGCATGGTTTTGTCCCTATCATTCTTCCCAATTTCTCTCCTAGCTCTCTCTTCACTGAGCAAATGCAAGAAGATTACGGAGCCCCTTGGTTCTGATTCTTACAAGAAACTGTTCCTATGCCTCCTTCCCAGTAACTTTTTGTTTCCAGTTCATTCATCAGGCTATAGCGTAAATTATGCATCCACTTGCTATATTATCAGCTGAGTATGAATAAATAAATTTCTTTTTGATGCCTTCTGAAAATAAATATTATTTTTTTCTAAAAAATGACAATGTTTAAAACCTGATGTGTTTGGAAATATATTTGTTCATAACTGAAACAAACTAGGAGTAATAGAATGATTCTCTGACCGAAAACACACACACAAAAAAAAATATGTAAATAACATAGTATCTTAAATATCTGGTGTTTTTCTCAAAAAGTAAGTCACACAACTCTTTAAGGTCATTTCGCATAAATTCTCACACATGTAGAACATATAAGAGATATCTGATGTGGGCATTTGGTAACTCGGGGTTTCTCAATGTTAATGTATTTCTTGTTTCTCACTATCTTTTCAGTATAGTAAGAAATAGGGCACCATGTGGAGTAGGATGAGAGCAAATTTTATTGAATATTTTCTATTTTCTAGGAATTATGCTAACACCTTCCCAAATTGTACATTATATCAACACCATTGGAAATACCATCCTCAGACTACTCATGTTAGTGTCCCACAAGATCACACTAAAATGTACATTGATGTCTTACTCCCCATGCAGAAGCTCAGGCTCTCCAGCCTACAACAAATGAGCTAAACTAAAGAAACCTTCAGGAAGCTCTCCTGAAGACTCAGATATACAGCCAGGGTTGTGAACCACCAGGCTGGTTAATCTAATCTTCACATGATAATCTCAGTCATCTCAACAATGATTAGATGTCAAATAGGCAGAAGTCCCAGTTTGGGTCTATGATATGGCAAAAGATGCTTTCTGAATAGCTTTATTAAAATGAGACACAAGGAAAACCAAACTACCTTTCTATATCTTGGTGTAATAATAGGATAAAATGACTATCCTCAATCCAGGCTTTATCTGTTCACTAGCAGGAGCCATGGCACATGGATAAAATCCACTCAGAGATTAAGGAACACAGTATGCTCTAACTAGGTGCACCACTATTTGGCTTTGATTTATTGAAGAGGCTTGTCTTCTCTGAGTGGAATGACATTCATCTCATCATATCTGAGAACTAGCCATACTCACAGGCGGATTAAACACCTTCCGTCACCATGGTAAGTTCTAGAATAGGGAATTTAGAACTATTTCATGGGTGGAAAGTCAAATGTAGCTGGTGCCATTAGTGCTGTGCAAACCATGCTTTAATTGGCTACTGAGCCCTTCCTTAGCTACTGCCAGCATTGACCGAAGACAACGAACAGGTGCTCTGTTTGTTCTCTGGCACATACCTCACCTGAAGAGAAATCTGTGAGGAAATGCATTGTCACAGCCTGGGTAACAATGCTTAGGATGTCAAAGGACCAAGAAAGCAGGACCTCAGGTAATTATGGGAAGCTATATATGCACATCACCATCCCTGGATCCATAGATTAAGTCTAGTCCTTTAACAATGATGAATTATCTAGTGTCTTCCCTTTTCTCATTATCCTGCTGTACATAAAATTCTCTTGAAAAGCAATTCATTCCCTAGCTACTACCAGAAAAATGACACGTTCAGGTTCTACTTTTATGCAAACTGACCAGAGTATCAAATTCAAACATGTCTCACCCCAGAAAGAATGGCTATCATAAGGAAATCAACCAGCAACAAATGCTGGAGAGGCTGTGGGGAAAGAGGAGCCCTTCTCCACACTGGTGGGAATGCAGATTGGTGCAACCATTATGGAAAGCAGTGTGGAGGATCCTTACAAAACTAGATTTGGAAGTCCCATTCAATCCAGCTATCCACCTACTGGGAATATTCCCAGAAGGACTGAAAACATATACCACAGCGATATCTGCGCACCTATGTTTATAGCAGCCCAATTTGTAACAGCCAAATCTTGGAAACAACCAAAATGCCCATCATTTAAAGAATGGTTGAAAAAATGTGGTATTTTTATACAATGGAATATTACTCAGCTATAAAGAATGACAAGCTGGAAGGCTTCATATATAAATGGATGTATATTGAGCATACACTCACTAGTGAAATAAACCAGACCTACATGTGTAGATATCGTATAGTCTCCCTAATATAACAACTTTGAAGAAGAAAATAAAAACTTTAGAGCATAACACAGCTGAATGTGTTATGCATTAAATAACAAAGTGACTGGAAGCAGATAAAAGAGGAAACATACCATGAGCAAAACCCTGCACTTATGTACACAGGATGAATAAGACATTGGTCCTAAGAACCTTCAAAAGGTTCATCACACTGATTATAGCACCATATAACACTAAAACTATGCTTGGAATGCACGTCACTCTCGTCTTTTTGATGTGTACTCCTCCCAATGTAAACTCAGTTACTGTAATACTCTCTCTCAAGAGTATTAGTTGAAAGTAAGAGACTGGGCCAAGTACCATAGGCTTCACAGGCTACCATTTTATATTTCCTTGAATTTCCAAATATCTGTGTAAAAATTGTGTAGCTGCTTATATCACATTCTATGGAGTGTTATTAGAATATCAATGATTGTCAGAAAATATCAATTCCAAGCTAAGTCAAAGATGTTTGATATTCAGAAAGCCAGTGATGATAAGCTCAATTACCTATGACATAGAGTAATAGTATCACGAAGCTTTTCTGCTGGAGGGTTGAGAATGTAAGTTAACAGACCAAAAATTGGAGAAATAGAAGAGCTACAAGGATGGCCAATATTTTGGCCCTAGCCCTTCAAGGTTAGTAAGGACTCAGGACATAAGAGAACCTGTGCTGTAATATACTATAACTCAAAGGTGTCTCAAATTTTCTGGTCAAGGAAATTATGGAACCTCAGAGGAAAGGGATAAATGAACTATAATACGTCTAAGGAGAGTCACCCAGAGAAAAACATTCTCTCAGGCTTTCACAGAAAGCAAACTGGCCAAGCAATGGCCATGACTCATCCCAAAGGCTGACACTGACAACAATTCTACAAAGTACTGTATATGGTTCCAAAGTTAATCCTGAGGGGATTTGACCTTGGAAGATACAAAAGATGAATGTTTTGTTATACAGGTCTTGCTTTCACTTGCCCTTGATCACCCAGCAAAAAAGCTTAATTACAAGGCAAGAAATGCAGAGCTAGATTGGTGACTGTGCTGTAGGAGGCTTGGATCAATAGCCTCCAACGTTGCAAGTTTCACTGGTGGCCCACTGCAATTGTGAAACATTGGAATGTGTATGCATCTGCTTCCTCTTAATTCAAAGAGAATAATTTTTTTTCTTTCCTTAGAAACATCAATAGGAAGGTGGGTCATACCCATACACTGTGCCCTGTATAACTATTTTGAGGACAATATTTAGTGTGTCAACTCTTAAAAAAATTAATGTTTATCGAAAGTGTTAATGTTTGTTTGATCAATCTTATACAGTGATATGTATTAATGTAAACTGATCTGAAGATGAAAATATGTAATATAACCATTGTTAAATTTTTATGGTTTTGAAATTCTGTACTATATGTAAAAAAATTTTTAAAGAAAAAATTGTGAAATTAAAAAACAAAAAAACTCAAGCGTTTTAAAAAAATTTATAAAGCTCTGTGTTGTACAGAACACCAAAGAAAGATTTTAATCACAGTTGAAAAAACTTTCTCATGAGCAATGCATGGTGGAAGGGTCAACTATTAATGGTTCATGCTGGGTCTCTGTTCTTTGGATTCTTTCTAGAAGATTAAATCCAAAGCAGATGGCACAATTATCAAATTTGAGGTATCCTGACGAGTTTCTTCAAGGCTTCCTTCATATCTCTGTTCCTCAGACTGTAAATGATGGGGTTCAACGTTGAGGGGACCACTGTATACATCAAAGAGGCAGCTGCAGTATTCTTTGATGAGACAGTCACTGCAGAGCTTATGTATACACCAAAACCTGTCCCGTAGAACAGAGAAACAACAGAAAGGTGAGACCCACAGGTAGAAAAAACTTTATACTTTCCCTTAGTTGATGGCATTCTCAGAACAGAAGAGGCAATTTTAATGTAAGAGAAAATAATCCCAAGGAGAGGAACACCACCAAATATGCTGCCCACTGTGTATACAAAGATGTTGTTCAGAAGGGTATTAGAACACGACAGCTTGATGACCTGGGCCAGTTCACAGAAGAAGCAAGGGATTTCCAGGTCTTCACAGAAGGACAGGCGAAGTACCATCAGGCAGTGCAGGAGAGCATCCACAACACTGATGAGCAATAAGAAGAGGGTCACCAGAACACACAGGCAAGGGTTCATGATGATTGTGTACTGCAGTGGGTTGCAGATGGCTATGTAACGGTCATAGGCCATGGCTCCAAGCAGAAAGTTTTCCAACCCACCAAAAACCAGCACAAAGAAGACCTGTGTGAGGCAGCCTGTGTAACTGATGGTTCCGCTCTGTCGATGGATGTTTGCTAGCATCTTGGGGACTGTGCTGGTGGTGAAGCAGATATCAGTGAGAGACAGGTTGGACAGGAAGAAGTACATGGGGTTGTGGAGGTGGGAGGCAGAGCTAACCATCAGGATGATGAGTAGATTTCCAAACACCGTGACCAGGTAGATGAACAGGAACAGTCCAAAGAGAAAGGGCTGCAGGCCTGGGTCCTCTGAGAGTCCAAGAAGTAAGAATTCTTCTGTAGCTGATTGGTTTTTTGACTTCATATTTTTGAGGAGACTGATTCAAAAATACAGGTAATAGGAAAAGATCAAATTTCTTACTGTAGGAAATTCCTAAAGGTATATATTTTTATAATTTCTTATAGGCGTATGTTAAAGGGAAGCAAGTATTGTTCTTTCTATTGATGCTGTGCTAAACTCTCCCTCCACACCTTTTTTTCTGTCATTTATTCTCCTATGCTACCTCTTTAACCCAATTTTATTTGCCCAAAATCTGATTTTTTCCTGAATTTCAGCTATTAGGATTCAAATAGAAATAAAAATATGGATTTTTTTTTCCTTTAAAGTTTTCCAAACCTTAAAGTAGAAGGTACACCAAAGCCCAATAATATTAAATTGAACTGGACAGTATCAGTTACCGTCGAGATCTCAACTGAGGCAGGATTGGCCTAGTGTTTACTCTGTAAATGAAAAACAGTTTGGAACTGTGTAAAGAAACCTCAGTCTCCTCACCGGCACAGTGGGGAAAATTTTCAGAACCTTTCAAGAATGTTACAAGAATAAGAAATAAGAAGGAATGGTGTTTTAGATCCTTCATATGAAGTGTGATATGTCTGTGGTAATTTTACTTTTCTCACTTGGAAATGATAAGACTGCTTAGCACAGTGATTATGTAAGAGAAATGATGACTGGGGCAAAATGTAGAAAGACAAAATAATAATACGATACCCATTTAAAATGCATTAGTCAGGAAATTGCACGTTGGGTGGGGGAAGAATTAAAGTATTACAAGTCTCACTGAGAATCTTGCATATGTAGGGAAGCAGAAAAAATGCACAAGTCCAGCCAGCCAAATAGCTAAGCAAATTGAAGTGCCTGCTTACGCAGATGCAGGGCCTGGGGATTCCATGCCTGACCTACCGAGCTGGACCCAGCACTTTGGAAGATGAAAACGGGAGAATCTCTATGAGCCTGATCTGTGTAGTGAGTACACAATTTAATACAGGGATTATTAAATTTAAATTATGTATTAAATTTAAAAATGCACAAATCAATGACCACCATGTTAAATTTTTATGTACATACGAAATGATGTCTAACAACTAGAATAAAACGTCTACATCTGACAAGAACCATATGAAAAAAGTAGCAGATTTATGTATGTATGTTGTCTTCAACCAATTTGAAACCATCATGCAATAAAAACTTCACTGTCAAATTCCTAATCTCTGGTTTCCCGAAATTCTGTATTTCTCATATTATTTGGTTGACTATTTTGCATGCTCATTAAAAAATAAAATGGAGAAAAGAAACATTAAAAAATAAATAAATTTACCCAAAAAATAAAATGGAGAGAAACGTAACAGAAAAAGTAATCTACCCTCTAAAACAAGCTTTGAATGCTAAAATTCATAAATTTTAAATTATAATCAATATTAATTCTTAATTTATTATACATCAAATATTTTTTAAAAACACATTGAAGGTGCCAAATGCCTGGGTATACCCCAAAACTTAAAGTATATTATCATTTTAATACAATATATAACCTTACATATTTACTTATATATTCTCAGTCATGTGGGGATCCTGTTGTGTCTTCCCAAGGGAACCATTGCCTGCACTAAACTTGGCAATGGTTTTTCCTCTGCAGCTTCAACACATTCAGTTTTTCTTCCTGGAAACCATGTTCTAGCTTCATTTCCCTTTTATAAAAAAATAATGCATGCCAATTTTATACATTAATGGACTTCAATTATGATATGTCCATGCCTCCATGTCGTGTTCACTGCTGAAATCCAATGCCTCGCCTTCATCCTCCCCACGAAATCCTCCCTGATGCCTGCAGTTCACGAGTCTACCTTCAAGCTGACCTTTTGTGTACTCCACCTATAACACAGACCTTCTTCTTTGGAACTTTGAAAGATTATATGGCATAAGTGGCATTTGTTCATTGGTTGATCAAAAGTAATATACTACATTTGTTTTTACTATGCATTTTGCTCTGGTTTATAATTTCAGTGACCTTCCCAAATTTGAATGGCTAATTCCATCACATCATGTATAAATATATTTCATACGCACACACATACATATTTGTACATCACATGCGTATGTAGAGTCACACGTTCATTGGCTCGCAAGTAACATCATGCAGTGACAAAAAAATCTAACAATAGCACCTACATAAAATGAACTTAATATTTCCTTTGAAAAAATAAGGTTATGATAGAACATAAATGATAAGTTATTTGATACACTGAGTTATTGATACTTGAGTTTTTGTTATTTGAAGAGAGATACTGTGCAAAATGTCAGAACTGGCAAATTCTATACGCAAGCATATGGTTTCTTCGTGTTCTTTCTCTGTGATGTTCTGATTGTTCTGTTTTTGACATGCCACAGATTAACATGAGGGGCTCATGTGCACTTCTACTTTCTGATATCTTTTCAGCTGACCTCTCATGAAATACTCAAGTGAAGGAGAAAGTGTCCATTAAAGATTTGCCCTATAACGAAACACACAAGGAAATGTGAGAACAGGGCATAGATTTCTGCACTTTACCAAGTGGTAAAAGCAAATGACAGAGCATCCTTCCAGGTGAGAAGTGAAATCTTACTAGCTGTGACTCATCCAGAAGTCTGACAGTGACAACAGTTCTACAAAGCACTGTACAATGTTTCAAACCTAACCCTGAGGGGATTCGACTGAACTTCTCAGATACAAAAGTTACATGTTTTATTATATAGGTTTTGCTTTAACTGGAACTTAACCACACAGCAGAAAAGTTTAACCATGAGGCATAAAAAGTAAAGCCAGATTAGTATGCTGAGCTGTAAAAGGCTCAATTAACAGTTTCTGACATTGCCAATTCTGCTGATAACTCACTACTATTATGGAATATTGGACGATGTATACAGCTACTTTCTGTTAGGTCAATGAGAAGAAACATTTGTACCAATAGTGTTTAGAACAGTTATTATGTTTGTGTCTTGTACTGGGAACAACTACTATAAAGACAACAATGTGTACTATAGTATATTAATTACTGTGGCTGTCCTCCTAACGTGTTCTGAAACTGTATGTTATTTCTTATTAATAAAACATCTTAAAAATGGAAAAGAAAAAGAAACGCATCCTTGGATGATGAGGTCAGAAGCCAGAATAAGCAGAATAAAAACTCCTTTGATATTTGTACATAAGAGGAGCAAATATATAAAGAACATGATGATTAGCAGATACCACACAATTGATTGAGCTCTGCTAGTGTTCCCCACCTTTCCCTCTCCTGGCACCAATGTGGACTCATAGTTAAAACACTGTAATTACTGCAAAAACATGAAGCAACAGACCTCAGATTACCTGTGTATCAAAGCTGAGGAAAGACGTTCAGATCTGGGCTGGGTGAGCTGGAGGTAAATGGGAGCTCTGTTTTCAGAGAAATCTGAAAGGTAGAGAAGAACCTGACTGCAGTGGGAAATGATGCTCGCTGAACCACCAGGCACAGGGCTAAGTGTGCGGCCATGGGCAGGCTATTTACTGTCCATGAGGCTCTCGGGCTTCAAGATCCAAAGCTTCTCATTAATCAAACTTTACTAGTCTCATGTGACTTTAGGACAGTGTAGATCCTTAGGGAGCAGATCTGAGCAATGCAGAACCTGACTTTGGTTGATGTTGTCACCTGGAGAGGTCAACCGCGTGTCATCTTCTCTCCACTTGGGCATTTTGGCTCATGTTCACTTGGAGTGCCTGGTGATTCCCATCACACCTTGATTCCATTATGGAATTGTCATTTTCCTTAAACCTATCCTAACAAGAATGGTTTGAACCGCATTTAATTTCATAAAGGGGTTTATGTTGGTTTCTTTGCTTTGTTTTGTTTTTGTATTTTAGGGAAGGGTTCACAGGGTCTCACTACACAGATTGGACTCATAGTGATTCTCCAGTGTTTATTCTCCAAAGGGCTAGGAGTACAGACGGGCAACACCACCCCCAGGCTTGGTCACCATGTCAGCATGGCACAAGGGCCATGCCAGCAGGGCACACCCAGGATCAAATCTCAGCCACTGATATCTGACTAAGCAGACACATTAATGTGCTATTTGGCTAGCCCCTTGCAATGAGTCTTTATGTCAGTAAATCTATAGTTGTATTCCCTCCTAAATATATGTGCTATATATATTCAATGTTTGCTAAAAACAGAAACTTGGATGTCTAATGCTATGGATGGTGCAGGGAACTTTGGATCTGTCTCTGGCTATTACACATCATATTCCACTCATGTAGCATATAAAATATATGCTTTATTTCATGTAGTCTGAATATCTATGCAGAAATTATTATTTATAAAAGCTTTCTTGAATGGTAATTATCAAATAATAACAACACATTGCAACTGTTCAACTGTATATATATTTTACATACACATGTAGGTAAATTTTCATATAAATGCATCTGAGTATTCTTCTCTACATGATCAAAATGTGTATTTGTGTAAACAAAGACTTGTATACAGGCCTGAATACTTGGTGGATACTGTACCACAGCAACAGGACTAGCTGGCAAGTCTAAAAATCATCTGTTAAATGTACAAGTACCATAGACAAATGGAAGCACTTTCATCTCAATGAATGGTGTAAGGTACAGAAAGCATTAAGAAAATACATGAACTCTAACAAAAGACAGTTTCATGTGGCAAAAAATGATGAAGTATTGGCAATTTAATATTGGCATGTGGTTGACCCATGGAAGTGTTGCTTATTAGTGCATGAGTCACAGGTAGTTCTCTGAATCTGGCATCAAGCATTGGCTTGACACCTAACAAAGAGATTTTCTGTGATCACTTGGTGACATGGTTATATGGGGAGACAGCTCTCACATAGACAGGGGAACCAGGGATAAAACTGCCACTGAACATAAATGAAGTACTACCATTTTAAGGTAGATTCTCCTCCTCAAAAGTCCTTGTAACTGAGTTTACATTGGGAGCAGTACACATCAAAAAGACGACGTTGCAAGTTTCACTGGTGGCCCGCTGCAGTTGTGGAACACTGGACTGTGTATGCATCTGCTTCCTCTTAATTCAAAGAAAAGAATTTTTTTTTCTTTCCTTAGCAACATCAATAGGAAGGTGGGTCATGCCCACACACTGTGCTCTGTATAACTGTTGTGAGGACAATATACAGTGTGTCAACTGTTAAAAAAAAATTAATGTTTCTTGAAAGTGTTAATGTTTAATTGTTTGATCAATCTTATACACCAATATCTATTAAACTAAACTGATCCGATGATGAAAATATGTAATATAACTATTGTTAAATTTTTCTGGTTTTGAAATTCTGTACTATATGTTATAAATAAATAAATAAATAAATAAATAATTTTAAAAAAAAAACCAGAAGTCTTTGTAATGAAAGGTAATTCTCTCAATTGTCTGACTTTATTAATGTTAAGGATTCCCTTTCTTGTAAGCCCTTAAAATCATCTTTATTGGTGAATTTCACAATTATCCCCACTCACTGACATCTAAGTAGGCCAACGGGAGAAATAATTTAACTGAGGTTACTGGATATTTTTACCTCAGAAGAGTATAATTTCTAAGTAAAAGATCCTGTTACTAACTTAATAAGGCATAAAAGTTCACTGGTACTAGTTTTTAGGAGGATTAGCACTAAGATAAAATACTGTAGGACCAAGCCTATAATCAGGAAGGAGCTATATTTATAATGTAACAGAAAACATAATTTTTAAAAATATTATCCTTTTTCCTACATTCTTATCCAAAAAGCTAGAGTTCCTATGAAGGTTCTCCTTCACTGGATGCAAGCAAAAATTATATTTCACAACTAAAATTATTTTGCAAATGGTACAAATTGTATAAAATGCAATGTGAGATTTAAATTTGTGATTTAATATACTTGGAAATTATATCTTCTAGTCATTTTAGTAATGTTTTAGTAATCATGATCACTACTGTTTTGACCAGCTATATACCCACAGGCCCACACCAGTGATATATGTAGAAGAGATGTTAACCTCTTAGCAAGTTTCCAGAGGGCTTTCTTCATATCCCCATTCCTCAGACTATAGATAAAAGGGTTCAGCATTTGGGGGACCACAGAATACATCACTGAAGGCACTGCATTCTTTCGGGGTGAATTAGTCACTAAAGAGCTAATGTACACCCCAAAAGCAGTCCCATAAAACAAGCAGACAACTGAGAGGTGAGATCCACAGGTAGAAAAAGCCTTATATTTTCTTTCAGATGATGACATCCTTAAAATAGATGACATAATGCAAGTATATGAAAACAGGATGCCAAAGAATGGAATACCACCAAAAATGCAAGCTGCCACATCTAATACTATGGTGTCAACCGAAGTGTCAGAAGAAGTGAGCCTGATCATCTGAGCGAGTTCACAGAAGAAGTGAGGAATTTTCACCACTGAGCTGAAGGACAGCCTTAGGATCATCAGACTGTGCAGGATTCCATCCACGATGCTAAGGGTCAAGGACAGGAGGATCAGTAAAACACACACACGGGTGCTCATGATGACGGTGTACCTCAGTGGATGGCAGATAGCCACGTAGCGGTCATAAGCCATCACTGCAAGGAGACAGTTTTCCAAACCACCAAAAACCAAGGCTAAACCGATCTGAGCAAGGCAGCCTGTGTGAGAGATGCTCTGATCCCGTGTCTGGATGTTCACCAGCATCTTCGGTATGGTGGTGGTGCTCATACAGACGTCATTAAGGGACAGGCTGGAGAGGAAGAAGTACATGGGCGTGTGGAGGTGAGGGTCAGAGCTGACGGCCAGGATGATGAGTAGATTCCCGAGCACCGTGACCAGGTAGAGAACCAGGAAGAGGCTGAAGATGAGGGGCTGCAAGTCCGGATCTGACAGTCCCAGGAGAAAGAATTCTGAGATCGATGTTTGATTTCTAGCTTCCATGAGTAGATGGTCTGATATAAAGGAATAATGGCAAAAATATTCTCAAGTATATAGCATAACAGAGGTGGATTAACCATGATATGAGCCAAAAAAATCACATCTTATGTATATTCAGATATTTGGTGTGTTATTCCCACAACTGCCAGAAAATTTTCTGTTATTAATTTCTCTTCCTTGAGAGATTTATTTATGTGATTTGTGAAAGTATAAGTAACACACTTACAAAACTCACATTGTGTCACATAAACAAAAAAAAAATAGAAGTAAAATAGGTTTGCAAGAGCCACAGGTTTCAGGGAGGCATATCTACCTCTGAATAAGAAGGGTTTGTCTTTCATAAGATTATGAGTCCATCACAATGACTGCCTGATGAATACAAGCCAGAGCATCTGAGATAGGATTTTTTTTTTAAAAAAAAGTACATAAGGGCCAGACAGACAGCTCAGTGGACTAAAGTACCTGCTCAGGCAGAGCACAGAAACTGGGATTCAGTCTCTAGTGTACCATACCGGCCCCACCCTCACAGTGTGCTGAGATAGTGACTGAGCCTGGGCATGCAGGTGTGCACCTGGAGTCCCCGGCACTTGCGAGGCTGAAAACAAGAGAATCACTGTGAGTCCGATCTACATAGTGAAACACTGTTGACCTTGTAAACCCTGTAGTAAAAGCATAAAAAATAAAAAACACACAGCACCGTGAGTGTTATATATCTTAAACAATTTTATAATAAATAACTAATCACATGACGTTCATAAATGCTTTCTTAAGTTCGAACACATTTTTTGTTCTGCTCACATTCTGAGTCAGTTTCAGAAGTCCTGTTTGATGAGTGTGTTTAGTTTCTCTAGTCATTGCTGCCTCAGGATCTGGTATTCATTCAAATATTTAACTTTTGTGAGGATTTTGCAAGTGAGAAGATCCAGATGTTATACAGTTCCAGATATAATAAATAAGAAGATGCAGGCACATCACAGCCTTTTTTTTCCTTCACTTTTTGAAATAGTTTATCACGGTGCAGTTCACATTGGCCTTGAACTCACTCTATCTTCCAAACCAGCCTCAAACAGGTAACAGACCTCATGCCTCAGCTCCCTGAGTGCTGGAATTATAGGTATGTATCAACTTTCTCAGCCTCTGCACTTGTTTTATCCCACATTCTTTCCTTTGCTTCGTACTTGGTAGCAACACCACCAGAACTTTTTATCACACTTCATAAGAGAACTCACAAAACAGAGCTTCCAGAACCGTTTCAGGAAGTGTCTGGAACAAGAAAATGCTGCATTTTCTTAGATGGATATAAAAGAACTGTAAACATGGAAGAGCATACACAACTGTCACAGGATGTCATTGTCTCTTTTGGGAAGACACCTGCAAGGAGAATAACTGAGCCAAAAGGCATTTATAATGAATGTTTTTGAGGAATATTCATTCGTGCTTACACTAGTTTACATACTCATCAACAATGTAGAAATGTTCCCTGTCCCCTCACCAGAGCCTTATCAGAATTGTTTTAATTTAATTTTTTCTGTTGAACCTTGACACCATAATATTAAATAAAATAATCACTCTTGACATCACAAATAATATTATATTTCTTATATGAAAAAGCCCAAGAATAGCTGAATTAAAAGAAAAAGCAGATGATAGGAAATATGATGGTGGACTTTTTGTGAACAGAAAGGTAACCAAGAGATACACGACAGAAGGCAGGTACGAAGGAGCACATAAACGTGTAGGTGTCTTGCGAACATGATCTACCCCACACAATAAATATAAGCATCATGCACTGCAATTGTTTTATTAGCAAACTCGAATTCTTTAATGCTTATTCAATTAAATTTCTTGGTAGCACTTAGCTATGTACAGTGATCTTATTCAACACAGGGAATCTACTTGTGTGTGATACAACATGGTTTGTCTGTTTACCTTTCAGTTCCCCTGCACTGCCTTCAGCCCATCTTCACCTCCTTATTTGCAAATCTTCGTTTCCACTGTATCCTTCTTTATTCTGTTTTTTTTGTTGCTTCCTTCCCCCTCTTCCTCTCTACTTTCCATTTTCTTCTGAGAACTCTCTTTCAATTTCAGCATATCTCTTATACAATTTCTTCTTATTCTCACTTTTAGTGAGAAAATGAGATATGTACCTATGTGTATCAAATTTATTTCACTTAAGAGATTAGTATCAATGGCCACCTACTTAGCAATAAATGTCTCAAGTTTATCGTTCTTTGTTGTAGAAACGTACATCAACTGACATGCATTTGTATTCTTGCAAAAGTAATACAACATATCAACAGAGTCAAAAACAAAAGTCATAAGATCATCTGAATAGATGCAAAAAAGCATTTGACAAAGTTCCCATTTCATGATAAAAAGCCTTACAGAACACTGGGATAAATGGACTTTATGTCAATCTCATAAAAGCCATTTATGACAAACCAGCATTCAACATACTAAACTGTCAGAAACTAAAGGCTTTCACTCTAAAATCAAGAATAGGACAAAGAAGTCCACTGTCACGAATCCTGTTTAATGTAGGTATGGAAACATTAGTGAGACCAATTAGACAAGAGGGGGGAAAATGAAGAAGGATAGGAAAGAAAAATGTGTATTATTATTTGGAGATGACATGATCCTTTACTTAGAAGATCTCAAAAACTCCACTAAAAGTTATAGACTTAATAATCCAATTAAGTAACATAGCTGGATATATAATCACCAGTCAAAAGTCAATCGCCAAGCATGGTGGCTCATGCCTATAATCCCAGCATTTAGGATGGTGAAGCAGGAGGGTCCGTGTGAGTTCGAGACCAGCCTGGGCTACAAAGTAAGCTCAAGGGCAGACTGAACTGTATAGCAAGACCCTCTCTCAAAAAGACAAAAAAAAAAGTCAATCATATAGAAGTGACAGCTTCAATGACAAAAAATGTGTGCCAAACAGAACATTTCAAAATAGCACTAAACAATGAAATACTTAGGAACCAATCTAATACAGGAAAGGAAAGATCTCTACATTGAAAGCTGCAGCATTCTGAAAAAGGAATTTGAAGAGGATATGAGAAAATTGAAAGATATCACTTGCTCTTTAGCAGAGGAGCCAGCATACTGAAAATGATCATAATCCCAAAACTGCTATACAGATTTAAGGTAATTTGAGTCCAAGTTCTATTAACATACCTCATAGAACTACAGAAAATAATCCCAATGCTTTGAAACTTAAAATCGATATAACTGCTTTTAAATGAGCAAGGGCTGCATTTAGGTTTATTAATGGTAACCTATCTTTCCTTGTAATGAATATCTTAAATTTAAATATATGCTATATGCTATATATCTGGATCACATGTCATGAAAAGGTTGGGAGAAGCAAAATATTTTCTCTTCTTTAACTTACATATGTCCTGCCCTCTTCCTTCTTGAGAGTGAAATTACATGAATTATCTTTCCAGATTTCCAAAGTACTAAAAAAAGGGATTCCATGTTCCCTGTCTGGCCTCAAGCTAAGTGACGTCATATTCACCTGAATATTGAAGGTGGATGATGAGTCCTCAGGAAATTCACATGGGCCAAGTGTGTGACTGTGGTATTGGAAAGGCAATATCAAGTGTGGGAGGAGACTCAGGAGGTGCTTCCTCAGGAGAGTAGGGATGGATGTTGGTGTTTTCACTGGAGGACCCCTCTGGACTCGAACCCTCTTGGGGTTCAACCTCCAGAGGTCCCCACTGAGGAGTCTTCCTCACTCTAGTTCTGAAAAGACAAAACCTTAAAGCCTAAATCTATGAAGGTGAAGGAGATCAGGATGGGTGACTCCCAGTGTTCCTGGCTTTCTCCAATCGGGGGCTTTTTCTGAAGAAATCATGTAGTACTTCCCTAATAGGGTGCCATGTAACTTTTATGGACAAATTAAGCATTCTCTACTTTATGATATAGGGATCCTGGTTTCTTTATTTTTTAATGACTTTTAATAAGAAATATCAATATGATAGCTTGACAGCACATTAGTAGTACATTCACAGTAATTGACACGTTGCTTATTGTCTTCACAATAGTAATACAGAGCACAGGATGTGGACATGATACATTTTCTAATTGATATTGATAAGGAAAGAAACAGATCTTCTCTTTGAACTAAGAGGAAGTAGATGTATGTTGCATAATTGCTGTGGGTTACCAGTGAAACTGGCAATGTCGGAAGTTGCTAATTTAAGCCTCTTACAGCTCATTACACTAATCTAGTTCTGCTTTTTATGCCTCATAATTAAGCTTTTCCGCTGGGTGATCAAGGGCAAGTTAAAGCAAGACCTGTATAACAAAACATTCATCTGTTGTATCTTCCAAGGTCAAATCCCCTCAGGATTAACTTTGGAACCATGTATAGTACTTTGTAGAACTGTTGTCAGTGTCAGCCTTCGGGACGAGTCACGGCCATTGCTTGGCCAGTTTGCTTTCTGTGAAAGCCTGAGAGAATGTTTTTCTCTGGGTGACTCTCCTTAGACACACTATAGTTCATTTATCCCTTTCCTCTGAGGTCTCATAATCTCCTTGACCAGAAAATCTGGGACACCTCTGAGTTATAGGATATTACAGCAGAAGTTCTATATAAAACGGAAAATGTATGGCCTACATAAGTGAATGCAAAACATATACTTACAAATAGTCATACTAACGTGTGTATTTCCTTCTACAATCTTGATTCTGGAAGAACTTTACTTTTTGTTCACTATGACTAGCACAGAATATTCAATTTTTTAACTTCTATATTTTTATTTCGTTTAAAAAACTTACATTGTCTGATTAAACAATTGGAAGCAAACTGGCTTACATTTTTAACTGATCACACCCAGGAAGATATGCAGACTCTATTTACAGTGCATCAGTTGTTTATTTCGCTGTCTCTATTGAATATTTCTGCTTTGAATTTGACAGTTGCCTACCAAATTTTTCTGACAATCCATATCTTCACATGAGTTGAATTTTTTCTTCACTTAATATGTAGGTTCTAAACTAACACGTCGGGGGCAGTGAGATAGCTTAGTGGTGTAAATCACCTGCTCAGGCAAGCTTAGCCAAGTGTGCAGGGAATACAGTTCAATTCCAGGCGTGTTCAGTGCCAGTCCCACCATCAGGGCACACTGAGCAGGCCACACACACACACACACACACACACACACACACAAACCAACACATCAGAAGAAAGAAACAATGTGCAGATGTAGACGCTGCTCAAAAAATATCTACATATTTCATACACTAATTTGTGGACAGAGGTGTCACTACATGTTAGTATTCCTTTTAGAATCTTTTTGGTCTCAGAGTTTTAGGATTTGTATACATTATTCAACATAATTTACAAAATTTCCTCTGTCTCTGCATGAATGTAATTTACAAGAATAAGGGTGTTCGAGAAAAGTTATAGAACCTTAAAAAAGTGAATGTGAAAATCATACTTACAAATAGCTTCTTTTTTTTTATTTTATGAAAGAGTCTACAGGGCGTTCAGGGTCTCACTATTAGATCAGATGCACAGTGATCTGCCTGTCTCACAAGCCCAAGAGCTGCAGTACACACGTACACCACCACGCCTAATCTCAATGTCTCAATGTGCCCTGGGGGTGCAGCCATCAGGACAGGCTGGCGATTGAACTCCCAGCCCTGCGCTTACTTGCTGGCACTTAAATGCACTGAACTATTTGACTAGCCCCAAATAGCTATTTTTTAAAGGCCACACTCAAGTGTATGTTTCCTTCTGTAGCCTTGATTTTTTTAAATTTACTTAGTACCAGGTCTAGAGCGTCTCACTACACCAATGGGACTCATAGTGCTCCTCCTGTTTTCAGCCTCCCAGGCTCTGAGACTACAGACACACATCACCACTCGCTGTTTCAGCGCATTACCTATTTAGGCCAACATAGCACACTAGGTATCGAATCCCAGCCACTGTGCTCCGCCTAAACAGGTGCTCTAGTTCACTGAGCTATCTGGCTGGCCCCATCCTTGATTTTGGATGAACTTTAATTTTTGTTCTCTATGATAAGCACTGAGAATTCTATTTTTTCAACTTTATATTTTATATCACTTAAAATGCTTACCTTGTCAGATTTTTAAA
>PVJA010037983.1:0-20036 GCA_004027025.1 Myocastor coypus
TGAGCTCACTTTTGTAGCCCAGGCTGGTCTTGAACTTGCACCAATCCTCCTGCCTCAGCCTCCTGAGTGCTGGGATAACAGGCGTGAGCCACCACGCCCGGCTAAGTGTGACATTTCAATACCTGTGTATTTTATGTAATGATGAGATTGGGTAATTTTTTTTTTTTTTTTTTAAATCTTTTTGACACAGGGTCTCACTATGCAGTTCAGGCTGGCCTTGAGTTTACTTTCTGTAGCGCAGGCTGGTCTTGAACTTGCACTGATCATCCTGCCTCAGCCTCCCAAGTGCTGGGACTACAGGCATGCCCTACCACAGCCTGGCCAGACTGGGCAATTGGCACATCAATCGCCTCAACATTTATCAAATCCATTAAGAATTTTCAAAATCCTTTCTACTAGCTATTTTGAAATACATACAATTGTTGCCAATCATATTTGCACTTCTGTGATTGTGCCAGGACATCAGAAGGCATTCCTCCTACCCAGCTGCTACCCTGCACTCTGTTCTCGTGGCTTTCCAAAAAACGCATGTGCCATAAAATAAAGTAGCCTTTCTCAAAGGACTTAGCAACACTGCTGCCTAATCACAGAGAACCTCAGGTGGCTGAGAGCTCCAGCGAGGAAGATGTGGAGGCTTCTGCAGTGATTGCCCAGAAAACCTGCCAGCTTCACGATGATGCTATAGGGTGAAGCAGTGTCCATGGCTGCTAACAGTTGTTCTCTCCTGCTCCAGAGGCCAGAGGCCTGTTCCTAATTAGTCCAACTCTATACCTTGGAAAAGATCCGTGTGAGCAGCCTTAATATGTAGAGGCCATGGTGTCGGATTCCTGAATCTCCTTTCATTTTCTTCTTTCATAGCAGCATCATGCCCTTTCCCCACTTGCCTGTCAACCAAAAGTTTTAAAGGAGCATCTGTCTTTGATAACCATCAGTCAAGGCCCCTGTCTTCTGTCTAGCCACAACCTTCTGCTCACCTTTAAGGAAGGAACGGAGTAGCATGCAGGGAAGCAGAGCTGGTCCTCCACACTATATGCCAGCTTGTGGCAGGTGCTAGGAGTTCAGTTGGGTTTTAGGCCTTGAAAAACCTTTGGTTTTGTTTGTGCCCTCACTACCCCCATTTCTGACAGTCAAGTTATGGCTATGTTCAAGAGTTGTTTTTAAAAATGTTTTTCTAGCTTTTTTTCTCTCTTTTTCTTTGGTGCTGGGGTTCAGAAGGAAGCAAGGAAAGAGGTGGAACCTCCTAGAGTCTCAGCTGAATCTCCTTTCCCCACAGAGGGACATTTGCTTCCCGAAAGAAGCTGTTTCTCGGCACACTGGTCTATTTTTGCAGTGGAGTTGGCTGCCCCATGCCAAGGTTTCTTACCACAAATAGAACTTCTGGAAGGGCCTGTCGGTTTCCTTTGGACTTTCAGACACCTCTTCACATTTCACTTGGCTTCCCTTCCCCATCTCCAAAAGGAAATATTTGGAGTCTCCTCTGTTTCATTGTTTCGGCACCTTTAGAGGTGGTCTGAAGGTCTGTTCAAGGTGGCTGTATTCCATCTTGCCCTTTGACTCTGGTCTCTGGTACACCACTCCACCACCCAAGGGAGCTGAGCCTAGGTCCCACAGGAGCCAAAGTGTCAGTGTGAATCCCTGAGAGCAAAACAGACTAAGCCCAGAATCCCATCATTGTCCCTTCTCCCTCACCCTTCCACGTGTCTCTGGCCCCACCTCTCATTCGAGGCAGGATTTGAGGATTCAAATACTAAATGACATAGATAAGGTAATGTACAAATAAGACACCTATAGGGGGATGCCTGGAATATGAATGTTTCTGAATAATTCCTAAGAGTTCAATTAAAATAGGTGGAGGGAAAGTAAAAGACCATTTCACTAGTTTATTAGGGAATGCCAGTCGGGCAAGGGCCAAACTGTGGTCAAGACTGTCTTTGGAACGGGATCCAAAAACAAGAAATGCAGGGAAAAGCATTTCAGGAGGCACTTTGGAAGATTCTAGAACAGCAAACCCAATCATTTACAAGGCTTCTGCATGACACAAGTTGCTTGACTCTTCTAAGGCACTGTGGCTGTTAGGAGCTAAAGCTTTGGCACACAGACAAGACTCACATTTCAGTCTTGCCATGTGAGCTGTGTGACCTTAGGATGTTTCTAAATTGCTCTAAGCCTTTGCTTTTCCTCTCTAGGGTACAAAATGGATAATAATAATGTGTCCACAAAAACGAAACCTCTTGGTATGTATAACAAGTGTTTGCAAGAGTAGACTCTTAACATGGCAGAGTGATATTTTCCACAGGGCCATATTATCCAAATTTAAGGCATGATCAATTTCAAAAGTACAGATTCCATTAATGTGAGCACAAAATGGAAATGGCCTTTCCCTTAGATTGGCTCCTATCCTTTTTGGATTTGGTCATAACCAAGTGTGGTACATTTCCCCAGATCAGTGTCTCGAAGCTTGTGTGGGCACAGAATCCCCCAGAGGCCATGTTTGTAGACTGTTGGGCTCCAGTTCTATAAGTTTCTGACTCAACAGCCCTGGAACAGGGCCCACTAATGTGCTCGGCTGACTAGTGAGCAGGTGAGTAGATGGTGCTAGAGTGGGCCATACTTTGGTAATAAAGAGCTTCAATGATGAGATAGGGATCCTGTGTCTACCTCTTCCTGAGGGTAGAGGTCTTGCTGTTTGGCCCCCCATTACCGTCTTTGTAACTGTTTCCAAAAGCTTAACTGACTGTAATTGTACAAGTTCATTAGAAAGAGTGTGGTTGTCTGACATATGTATACAATGTGTATAGGGATCAAATTAGAGTAATTTGTGTTTCTAGCTCTCTTTTCTTTGTGTAGCCCTGGGTACTCTCTTGTAGTTCTTTATATAATACATAATAAACTGATGTGAGCTATGGTTGTCCTGCTGTGCTGGAGAATGCCAGGATACCCTCCACTTTAATTGAATTGACTAGTTGCTTATGAGGTGGGCATTTTGGACACTGCAACTCAGGATTTCTTGTCCTCTGGCAGGTACCTAAATTAGAATGCAACTTGCTTGGCCACTGAGCATGGCCTCCAGTGAAACTTATTTAACCTGCTTGGGCTTCAGTTTTATCTTCCAATGAGAAGTGATAGTATCTACGCTTCAGAAATTGCAAAGTGAAGCTTTCTTGGGGTGTAGCTCAGTAGTAGAGCACTTGTATGAGTCCCTAGATTTGATCTCCAGCACTGAAAAAAAAAAAAAAAGGTGAAGTGCTTAGGATACAACACACATTTTCTGTTAATATCAAAGGGAAAACACAGTGAATAAGAAAAGTTGCTTTTAGAAAGCAAGGATTACATCCCCAAAAGAGTTAATTTTATAACAGAAAGTTCTACAATGCAGGGGCACATGTTTTTAAGGAGAAAGATCTTAGTCCTTTCCAGTAAAGGAAACAAAACCAGGATGTGAGTGTGAGGACAGGCAATGGGAGTGGGTGCACTACCTGTGGATATCTCCTGTTCTGTCCTGTGAAGGGGTGGTAGACAGGGGAGGAGACTGAGGCCTAGTGGGGCAGAACCTCCTGCACTTAGATCCAGACAATTGCAGAATCCAGAGATTCAATGCAGGCCAGCACTGCTTCTACTATGTGGTTTCCTCAGACCCTTTTATTAACAGAAACTCAGGATGCTACTGGCTTAGTCTACATGGGAATGAGTGAATGGAAACCGGTGACAAAACAGGCTCTGAGGCTCTATGAGGCGTACCCACTGTGCTATCCAACCAGGTCTGAGGACTTGCTGACTTACATACAGGCAGGCAGATAAAATCTCCCTCATAATGGAGACCTGGAGAACATTTAAACACATCAGAAACACCTACCAAACTATACTTTTTCCCATTTAGACTAGGCCTGCAAAAGCAGGGCAAATGCTTCAGTCTTGAGTCACCACCACTGACAAGGAAATTTGCAAGGACTGTACTTTAAGATGTTGTGCAATTTTACCCCCATGCAATAAGAAGAGTCCTTCCTGAGTGAAAAGAACCATGCTAAGTTCCCAGATTCTAGATAATGAACCACAAGTGGCTATGTAAACTGCATCATGGTGCAGCTCAGTGAAAGACATCTCCACTTCTCCCTCCAACCAGGTGAGGAGCCGCTGTATCTTAGTATCACTGGCAGCTTGGGCTCAAAAGGCTGTTGGCAAGAGATTCCATTGTCCAACCTTGCAGGACCAGCAGGGATCACTGCATGGGAGACCCTTGCCTGCTCTCACCTCCCAAAGGAAGAGGCAGTGCCCAAGGGCTGGTAACTGGTTCTTGGGCTGGTATGAACTCTGGCAAGATCTTTCTATGGCAAAGCAGCCTGAGCTTGGCTTGGTGCTGCAGGGTTCCCACCTTCCCCTAAGGCTCTGCTCAAGTCTAAGCTTGCATAGCCAGGCAGGGGACCTTGATGAGTTTGCTGCTCTAGTCTTTCCTTAAGCACTTTTCCAACTCTTCCTATAGAACAGAGTGCAACCCCCATGACAAAAGTCTCCTTTGGACAAGAATAGTCTGAGCCAAATGTGGCTGTAATTCAAGATCTCAGGAGGCTAGGCAGGAAGATGGCAAATTTGAGGGCAACCTCAACAACTTAGTTACATGTTCTAAATAACAATTAAAAGAGCTGAGGTGCAGCACTCCTGGGTTCAATTTTACACACACACACACACACACACACACACACACACACACACGGAGTTAGGTTTGTGCCTGTAGAACCAGCACTTTGGGAGGCTGAAATAAGAGGATCAAAAAAGTATGAGCCCAACTTATGCAACTTGGTAAGACCTTGCCTTAAAAAGTAAAAAAAGAATACTGGCAATGTAGGGCTTGGGTTCAATTTCCCAATTTCCAATACCATGACAGACAGACAGACAGACAGACAGACAGACAGACAGACAGACAGACTGACTGACTGACTGTCAGTTGGTGAACCTGTACCATTTTTATCAGTCCCAGCCAGCATCAAGAACTTTCTCAAGTTCGATTTCATGACATGACCAGAGAAAACAAGAAGTTGAGATAGAAACAGACAAGAACTTAAGACAACCAAACTGCTGTTAGCAGATACCAGATGACTTGAAGGAGAGGGTGGCTCCCAACCAGCAGAAACATGAACTGCCTTTAGGCATTTTATATCCCCCCTTGACAAGTACACAGATTTACTCCATGAATCACTGAGAATTAAAAAAGTAAAATAAAATAAACTTCAGGTGAAGTAACTTTAGTCATGAGATTAAAAAAAGTTACCAAAAAGATTGAAGTATTTTTAATATTCAGTGGTTTCCCAGGTCAGGAAAGGGCGCCTTGGCCCAACCACTAAGTGTTTCATTTTTCTCCTGAAGGTCAAGGCTAGGGTTACAAAACTGTCCATGTGGGAACTGCATGCACACAATGATGAGGTTACACTTGCTGCTCAGAGATAACATGTTTAAAATGCTCACTTGAAATCCATGCTTATTAAGGTAACGTGTGTGTGTGTGTATGAGAGAGAGAGAGAGAGAGAGAGAGAGAGAGAGAGAGAGAGTGTATTTGGTACTAGGAATTAAACCCAAGACCTTTGAATTGATCTGCATCTCCAGCTATTTTTATTTTGAGTCAGGGTCTTGCTATGTCATTAAACTGTCCAATTTGGGATTGACCTTACAATTCTGCTTTAGGCTTCCAGGGTACTGGAATTATAGGTGTACACTACCAACACCAACCACAGATTTTTAAACACACCAACGCAATTTTTTTTTTTTTTTTTTTTTTGTGGGACCAGGGTTCAAACTCACGACCTTGCACTTGCCAGGCAGGCACTTGTGCCACAGAGCTATCTCCCTGGCCCCGCCAACGCAGTTTAATAGGAGTCTCCCAAGCTGGAAGGGCTACACATTCTTTTTTCTTTTTTTTAATTTATTTTTTCTCTTGTTTCAGAACCTTTGTTTATTCACTCATTTTCAAGGCTGGCCCAGCCCACCCCGAGGGCAGGGCTGGCGCAGCATGTGGTGCTGGGGATCGAACCGCGGTCCCTGAAGCCGCCCAAGCTTTCCCAAGTAGGCGCTTTAGACCACTGAGCCATTCTGCCGGGCCCCTACACATTCTTATAGAATAAAGAAATTATGACTCCAGTCTTAGACAATATGCAAAAAAAGGTTATTCACAGAGTTACACCTAAACTCCGAAACTATAGAGCTACTAGAGAAAATATGGAAGAATACTACAATTTGGGGGGCTCTTAAGATATAGAAAGGAGA
Organism: Myocastor coypus; assembly: GCA_004027025.1. Classification (NCBI taxonomy): domain Eukaryota; kingdom Metazoa; phylum Chordata; class Mammalia; order Rodentia; family Myocastoridae; genus Myocastor; species Myocastor coypus. Next base: position 6,253 of record PVJA010037983.1, read on the forward strand.
AACTGATAAGACTTTGTAAAAATTAAAAAAAAAAAAAAAAAACCTACCAAGTAAAGCATACTGTTAAGAAAATAAGCAGGCTATAAACTGGACTAAATATTTATAAAGTAAGTACCTGACAAAGGACCAATGCCCAGAGTATGTAATAAACTTGTACAACTTTAGTAATACAGAGATAAAAAGCCTGATAAAATACAGGGGCAACTGAATTGAGCAGTGGCTTCACAAAGAAAGGCAAATGTGAAAAGAAACCTGAGATAGACTGCCAGGAGATATGCACACCTGTTACGATGGTGACACCTAAGACTCACACCAGTGGAGCCAGGGAACTGGAGGGTGTACAGGCCACTGGTGACACTGTAGATGATAAGCACTTTGGGAAAAGATCTAACAGTTCTGAGTAAAGTAAGACCGTCCCTGGTATGCACCTACTCCTTAGTATGTAGACCTCCAAATTAAAGATTTCTGCTCTTAAAATCAAGACTTACACAAGAATATTCATAGCAAATGCTAAACTCTGGCTAGTAATAAGCATGAGGTACCTAGAGAGAGACTCCACTGAGACTTGCATGTTAGAGATGCATCAGAAAATAAGTTGATGGATGGATGAACAGAGGGATAGCAGAACTGGTTTATAGCAAAGCAATTATGGCAAGAGGGTGTCTTCACACTGCAACATTTTCATAATAAAATGTGGATGAGAAGGTTGGAGAAATGTAAACGCAAAGCTATAATAAAGCCAGTGTTCCATTTCCCCCACCTGCTAAATCCAAGATTATGGAAGTGTTCTCAGGTAGTAAGAGCTGCATTCCAATGACTGTAATAAGTTTGGCCATAATACTCAAGAAGACCTAAGCCCAGCCCCTGCAGAAATCAAGAAGCCAAAGGCCCTCTGTAGTTTTTTTTTTTTTTTTCTTAAATTTTTTTCTTGTTTCAGAACTTTTGTTTATTTATTTATTTTCATGGCCAGCTCTGCCTGCCCTGAGGGCAGGGCTGGCACAGCATGCGGTGCCGGGGATGGAACCGAGGTCCCTGCAGCCGCCCAAGCTTTCCTAAGCAGGCGCCCTAGACCACTGAGCCATCCCGTTAAGCTCACTAGAAATGTCAAGAAAGTCTGGTATACACCAGCTCTGGCAGCACATGACTATAGCTCTAGCTACTCAGGAGGCTGACTGAGGCTGACTGAGGCTGAGGCTGATTACAAGATGGAGGCCAGGCTGAGTAACTCAGGGAAATCTTGTCTCAAACTATGAAGGCCTAGTGTGTATGATATGAGCAGAAGGAGACTACACAGTTTATTTATTTATTTATTTATTTATTTTTGAATTATGTGATGTAGCTGGGAAGAGATTGGTCATGTGTGGGCATGCACTGAGTACTTAATTCTAAGCCAAATTCCAGCTGGCAGAATATAGAGATTTCAGGTCAAAAGTATAACCTTCATATTTACTGGATATTTGTGTATCCTGCCACATTTTACATAAATTCATGTAACCCATACAAGCATTCTCTGTGAGGTAAGTAGATCTATTATACTACTTTTATGAAGGAGGAAGCTGAGATTCAGAGAGGGTCAGTAATATGTCCCAGAATAAACTGCTGGAACTATGCAGACACAGTTCCACGAGGCTCTGGAGAACATGCCTTTTCCAGAAAGCACTGCCCTGTCAACTCCTCCTTGAACCAGTGGCCAGAGTGCAGTCTGTGAATCTGCAAAGCTTTCAAGTTGGAGGCATTTGACTCAGGTGCTACACAGAAACCTCACCTTAGGAAAGAGGCTCCCCTTTCCTTCCTAAGCAAGACTACAAAGCCCAAGGGATTTGCTACCTGCCATGCAAGGTGTGTTCACATATATGCCAATTGGGTCAATTTCCATTCTTTTTCAAAAGAAATGCAATGAGAAGCAAAATAAAAGCCACCTGGGCATGGTAACATATGCCTGTAAATACCTAAACTTGGGAGGCTAAGGATCATGAGTTTGAGGTCAGCCAAGGCTACAAAGCCAAGTTCACGGGCAGCCTGAACTGCAAAGTGAGATCATGTCTCAAAAAGACAATAATAAATAAATAAAGGAGTAGGGATATAACTCTCCACTGGGAATGGAAAAAAAAAAAGGAATTAAGATATCCATATGCCAACCCCCACAAAGAATGTAAACATTATGTACTGCAAATGAAATGTGTACTAATAAAAAATCCCGCATTCGGTCCAAAAAGAAAAAAATGCAGGCACTACCTATAAGGCACAGCCAGCAGCCTTTCAGACCCTCCCTGTTTCTATTGCATCCAACATATCCCTTCCCACTGAGCTGTGAGCCAGGGCACCTCTGCAGGGCTGGGACCTCCTTGCTACCCAGCCTGAGTGTGTGTCTGGGCCCATACAGCCCTTCGGAAGGGTAGGAGCGGGATGGGAAGGGGAAGAGTAAGAGGCTCTTGACGGAAAGTGTCTTACATAGGTGAAGCCGAACAATACCAAGGAATTGCAATGTAAGTTCTGCAGCGCAGTCCCTTCCACCCTCTGATGTGGTCTGTGTCAGCAGGGCTTGGCTCCAGCACCAACTGTCTGACCTGAGGCAGGGACAGCAGTCAGAGATAAAAACAGGAAAACAAAATCTATAAACACCAGGCTCCGTTGCTTACCATCTCTCTTTAAGGTGAGAAATGTATCTGTGTAGAGCACAAATATAGCATTCATTTAGTAGAAAGAGAAAGAACAAGGTTCTATGAAAATTTCTTTAATTTTATCTCTTGAAAAAACATTTCCCTCTTTATTTCCACAATACAAAATGTTAAATATCTAACAATGATCTTTCCAAAGCAGATCTACTGAAGGAGATCCATGACTTTTTAAAAATTGTTTTGCTGTTGTGTTATGTTTACAGAGCAGGCTGACACATATAGCTTTGCGATGATTTCACTCTCATGCATGCAGGTATGAACACAGCCAATGTACTCCAAACACACACAGACACACATGTCAAAAGGGCAACCAGGTGGGAACATGGCAAACTGAACACAGTATTCATGTAAAAACAGAAATCAACTTTTACCTAGACATCCCCCATAAAAAGCTCATGTCTTAGGAAAAACTACATAGATATGCCCCAAAGGCAAAGGCATACACTAAGACAGGGTCTGACACTGGCTGACATCTTCCTGCTCTTTCCTACTGGAAAGACAAGCTTGAACATAAACTACTGCAGGGACACCAGTTTCCCCAAGGGGAGGCTGACCAAAGGTGTGTCCCCCAACCTGGGCAGCTCAGGGGGGATTTGCATCTTTTTGTACAGGGTTCAAACCCAAATCCATGATCAGAGCACCTATAATGCTGGCTCTTCCAAATATTCAGTGGGCTTCCCCAGCAGGTGGATTCTCAGATACTAATTCACGGCAGGTGGGTTTCATGTGAGTAACAAATGATTACATAGCTGATAACATACATGTTGATGGTAGCCTACAAATGTGGTGTGTATCAAGAGTTACTTTACTTTTAAAAGGGAAAGAGAAACAGCCACAAAAATAAAAGTTGGTCTTTTCAGGAGACACCCTTGGTTTTAAACCCCTCCCATACCACATTTGATTACATTCAGTATGGCTTCCAAATGTGCTGACTGGCTGTCTCAGCGGGACGGCAGCAGTAGTTTGCTTCACTCTGGCCTTGGTTACCACGTGTCGGGAACTTCAAAGAGCTTGGCAGGGCTGACTGCGATGCTTCCTGGGGGGAAGGAAAAAGAACTAAGGAGAGAATACATCAGGGCTGGCACACAGACCAGCACCCTATAGTACTGCAGACAGCTACAGACAGACAGTTGCACAGCTGCCTACAGCTGTAAAAAAATTTGTAGAGGGGCCCTGGCCATGAAGACCTATGCACAGCAAATGAAAGCATCATAGGCACAGTGAGTATAGCGCCTCCCCAACCTGGGGGCTGGGTGCCTCTGTTTCCAAATTTTACAGGACTTTTTATATAACATTTATAGTATAGCTCCCGCTGCTCCTACATCGTATTTTTGCTAATACGCATGCTGGGTGTTTAATTCGTATAATCTTCATGGCTATCATCAACTCTGTTCTAGATGTAAAAGGAGACGCAAAAAAGTGAGGGATGGGACCAGTCTCACACAGGTAGCCAGAAGTGAGGGCTATCTGGATACTTTCTCAGTGCCGTGAACTTTGCCAAGTCCTAGGAATCTGACCTCCATTGTGCAGCATCTGTGCCTGCAGGAAAAGTTTCTAAGACAGCCACAGGGTAGAGGGAAGGACTGGAGAGGCTTCAGAGGTCCCAAGGTGGCAAAAGCAATTATAGCTTTGTTTAATTTCAGCAACACTGGCTCAGTCTCTGGAGACTGAAGAGATCTTTTCTGGAATAACCCTCCCCCCATTAGAATCCTTTCTTTTCCATTCATGAATTCTGCAACAGCAGCAGTGGTGGTAACACAGCTGGGCAGAGGGGACACTGCCATCTGGCCTTGAGTAAGCAAAACTGAGTTGAGAAAGCATGAAGCTGCCAGCCCTGCTGAAGCCTTTCGGCAGGTGGCAGGGAAAACCAGCACAGCCTCCATCCCAGCTGCTAATGTGTCGAAGTCCCAAATGGGAGAAATTCTTTGATGACATCTCAGAATGGGAGATACTACATGCACTAGGGTATCACTAAAGCTAAGGGGGCCACTGTCCACACCACAGATACCTAATGATACAAATGTCAGCTAATTGAGAATTTCCACTTCCAATCCCTTACTGTGATAAGAACCAGAAAGTCAGGCTAAAGAGATAGGATAGGGACACAGAAGTGAATATGCATGTCCTGAACCCCAGTGATGCCCACAAGACTTCCTGTGAGAAGTAAAGACAGAGATTATCCGCAGGGAAAGACTCATATGGGTCAGTCAAAATGGAATCAAAAGGCTGGAGAGATAGCTCAGTGGCATAAGCACTGGCCTGGCAAGTGGAAGGTCTTGAGTTTGATCCCCAGTAGTGCAAAAGAAAAGAATGGAATCAAAATAGTTTTTTAAAAAATACTCCTTTCAGCCAGTCATGGTGGTATATACCTGTAACTCCTGTACTCAGGAGGCTGAGGCAGGAGTATCCCCAGCTCTAGGCCAGCAAGGGATATAGCAAGTATAAGGTCAGTCTGAACGACACAGTGAGATCCTGTCCCCTCCAAAACAAACAAACAAACAAACAAACAAAAAGATACAAAGCTGAATATAAAGAACTGAAATCAAAACCAGCTGAGAATGAAAAAGAAGGTAAGTTGCTAAAACAACTGCACTGCAAAGGCTGGCAATTTGCACCTGTCATTAGCTGAAGTGCCTCAAGTGTATGAGCAGGGCTGTGAGGCGTCACTCCCACAGCAAGCTTGGGCTTTGTGAAGAACTAGTCAAATGTGATGGAAGAACCAAAAGCTTCGGAATAAATAAAAGCTTGCTAATTTTGCTAACTGGGTGACTAAGCAAGTTTCCCTGGCTCATCTACAAAATGACCTGACATTACTTTATGCTGTGTAGGATTTTGTGAGACAGCGAAGTTCCTGGGAAGGGTTTAGTAAACACTGGGACCCTTCCCTTTACCAATGATGTGGCTGAGAGTGAAACTGGTTGTCTCCCAGGAATCCAGCGGCACACAGTCAAAAACATGTTTGTTTTCTCTGTCTAAAGCTGCAGCTGCTGAGCAAGAATTATGCATACAGGTAAACTAAAACCTGGGACACTGAGCAAAGAAGAGGTAAAGGTCAGGGTGAGAGCACTTTCCTATGCATTCCAAAGGGACAGTCTAGTCAGTCTCAGTCAGCACCTAAGGAACTCTGGTCAGCTTTCCAAAAGTCATTTTCACAGTCCTGTTTTATTAGAGAGCAAAGAATTATTTAGGAAAACATTTTCTTTTACACAGATACCTAAGGACATCTGCCTCCTGCTAGCTCAAAAAACCAAATGAAATCAAAATAAAACAAAAAATGTTTATAGGAACTTGATTCTCAATTGTCAAAAACTGACAACAACCCAAAAACATTCTTTGATTGGGAAGTAGATAGATAGCCACACATTCTTAAAATTGAATGAAAAGGAATGAACTAAGGATTCACACTATAACACAAAAGAAGTTAAATGAAGGAATTAAAGGGTTGTTACAGGATTCTATTTATAAGACATTCTGGAAAAGGCACAAGTACAGTGGCAGTAAATCAGTGGTTGCCAGGACCTACAGATCCAGAGGGAACTGAAAACAAAGAACATAAGAACACTTTCTGGGATGGCAGAGCTATTTTATACCTTAATCACAGAGGGGTGACATGATGGTACAAATTTGCACAAACTCACCAAACTGCATACCTGAAAGCAATGGCTTTTACTATATGCACATTATCTTGATAAACTCTGTGAGAAACATTAGGAACAATGTCTGAAAATTCTAACCAGATATGGTGGTGAGCACTTACAGTCCCAGCTATTGGTGAGGCTGAGGCATAAAGATTATCAGGGCCCATGGGTTAGACACTAGCCTGGGTGATACAGTGAGACCTGGCCCAAAATACATACATAAATACATACATACATACAAATTTACTATGAACTATTACACTGATAAGTCAGATTACCTGACAACAACACAGGGAAAACAGGCTGTATATTGTAGATACACAAGATGGTGAAGCACCAAGTAAAAGGCAGAGCAAGAATACTTGGCTAGCAGTAGGGTTCTGGGGGCAGCTACATAAGTTTCCTACCAGAAAACATGTGTGAGATTCCCCACATTAAGGGGGCAGGGGGCTGACAGGAAGCTTTAGTAGCTTCTAGAAGAACAAGAAGTGTGCAGATATGTACTTCATTGTGTAAAGGACAGTGGAAAGCACACACTTATAATCCCAGCACTATGAGGTTGAGGTAGGAAGATCACTGAAAATTTCAGGTCAGCCTGGGCCACAGTAATTCAAGGCCAGGTGGACTACCAAATGAGATCCTGTCTCAAAAAGTGAACAAAATGAAAATGAACTTTAAAAAAAATGGACAAGGAAAAGACTTGGCTTATCTCTATTTGTAGGGCAAGAAATGTCTATGAATAGTCATTTTTTCTTCCTCTGGGACTAGCTGGAGCTGCAGTGTTTTTTGTTTTTGTTTTATTACAGGGTCTACAGGGTCTCACTATGTAGATCAGAGTTGTAGTGTGATGCACCTGTGTTCAGCCTCCCAAGAGCTGGGATTATAGGCGTGTGCCACCGTGCCCAGTCTCAATCACCATTTCAGTGCACTCCAAGGGCAGGGCCCTGACTGCTGTCTGCCTAAACAGGTACTTTACTCTGCTGAGCTATTTGGCCAGCCCAAATGGAGAAGGATTTTGTTTAGCTAGTTCAGGCTGCCTTAAGAGCAGGTGTGGTCTGGCTTGTGGAGCTGGGGATCAAACTGATGTCCCCTACACCTGACTGCATTTGCCCAAGCAGTGCTTTAAACAAGTGGGCTAATGGGCAAGCCCCCCACAGTGTTTTAAGGATGGTCAGCACAAGCAGCATGAGCCCCCATGGAGTAGGTAGGCTATAATTTCTTAGATGAGGGTGAGGCTGAGGCTGGGTTTCTCAAGCCCCTAGAATTTTCACTTTTAGCTACAATTGGCATATTATAGAAACTCATCAACTAAGGTTCATCTGGGAAAAATGACCACATTTCCCCAACACTGCATTCCAGCACAAATGGTATACAGAAGCTGTCACCACTTTCATTCACCACTAATCATAAAACACATACAAGGAGATTTGCATCGTACATTTGCTTCTTGAAAACAGGAGAGAAACAACATAATTAAGAGAAAAAGTGTTTGCCGAGCAGTGTGTCCACAAAGAAGACCAGAAAGATAGTAACAGCTTGCTACTGGGGATTAAACCCATGGAATGTTGCTAGGCCCTTAAAGATATTTATTTATTTTAGTTTGAGACATGGTCTTAATGAGTTGCTCCGGCTACCTTGAACCTACAGAACTCCTATTTCAGACTCAGGGTAGCTAGCATTACAGGCACGTGCCATCATGTCAGGCTTGCTAAGTGGCTTTATTGTGTGAAAGTGCAGACTGATTTGATTCTCATCTACAGCAGCTGTGAAATGCCTCTCAAGAATCCCTGGCTTCCTTGACACTTTGGATGAGTCACTCTACTGCACAGTGGTGCAGAGAGCTTGGGAGCCATAACTCGCAACTCACCAGCCCTAGCCTCCAACTTTTCAGAACTTAACTATGGGCCTCGGTTTTCTTTTCTGCAGCTGGGAACATCTTTGATTCACTGTGTGTTTTAAGGGCCACCCAAAGTAATAAAAGTACATTACTATGTATGTAACATAAACCTAATTGCAGGATATGATGGCACATGCCTATCATCCTAGAACTCAGGAGGCTGAGGCAGGAGGACTGACATGAGTTTGAGGCCATACTAGGCTACAGAGTGAGTTCAGTGCCAACTCAACTATATAGAAAGACCCTGTCTCAAAAAAGAAAGTGCATCTCTATCTGTTTTTCCAATAAGCAGTCATTCCTGCTATTTAGGTCTCTTCGTTATTTGTGAAAGGGTCTAGCATTTAACACTTAGTAGCCCTTAGAAATTAAAATGTTTGGGCTGGGGAGATAGCTCAGCAGAATAAGTACTTGCCTGTCAAGTGCAGGGTCCTGACAAAAAAAAAAATCTGAGAAGCTTTTGGGGCCGGGAAGATAGCTCTGTGGTACAAGTGCCTTGCCTGCCAAGTGCAAGGTTGTGAATTCAAACATTGGTCCTGCCAAAAAAAAAAAAAAGGTCTCACTAATTGAACAACACTGTTTTGTGGCATTTGTTAGTAGTAGTTGTGCTGGAGTTGCTGTGACTAATACATCATCTTTTATCTATGTCTCTGCTTTTACTATTTCCTCCTTGGGAAACAGAAAATCCTCATAAGTGGGTCCTGCCTGCCATGTCTCTCATGCCCTTGAGCTCAGAGTCTGCAAAAATCAGCTGAGGACTTGCCAAGTTGCTCTCTGAGCATAAGTGCTCAGAGCCAAGGTCTCAGTACCCCTTCCAGCTGGACTGGTTGAGCCACACTCTAGCACAGCTCCCGTCACCAGTGAAACCAGGTCTTCTTGGTTCTGGTCCACTTCAAATACCCTGGAGGTTCAACACAGTCCCTTGACAGGGTTGGAAGTCTGTACTCTCTCATTGCAGGTCCTTTTATTTTTTCATTTTGTTCTCTCTCTCTCTCTGAGACAGGCTCTTATTATGTAGTATAGGCTGGCCTTGAGTTTATGCTGATCCTCCTGCCTCAGCCTCCTGAGTGCTGGGATTGAAGGTATGTGCCACCACATACAGCTACAGGTCACCTTTCAAGAAACTAAGCAAGCCAAATCTAGTTGGCATCTTTTCTTATATCCTAAAGACACTAATAGGATTAAATTCGGAAAACAAACCAACTTCTTGCAGTCTGAAGGTCTCATTTGGCAAATATTAGTGCCTTAGAATAAAGCTTGATTAATAAAGTTGTCACAATGTCTCTTTCTTCTCTCCCTTTTTCAGCAGTACAAAATATACAATATTTTTTAGCTCAAATCTTTTTGGCAGTGACATCTTCACTGTCAATGGGATAAAAACAAGAACAAACATCTACTTTATTACAGTTCTATGAGTTCAAAATCCTAAATAACTTATATAAAGTCTTCACTTAAAATAATGAAAATTATATAAGAAACCAATATAGGGCTGGGGAGATAGCTCAGTGGTCTAATCACCTGCCTGCCAAGTATAAGGACCTGGGTTCAATCCCCAGTACTGCATGCTATGTAGGCCCAGGAATCCTGGGTGCACTGTGCCAGCCACTGAAAGCAAGGGTGGCATTACAGGCCTGTAATCCCAGGCATGGGAAGGCTAAGGTAGGAAGATCACTACGAGTCTGAGCTGTGTATTGAGACACTATACCAAATAAATAAATAAATAAATAAATAAAAGTTTTTTAAAAATCTATTAATGCAGTCTATTATTAGGTATTTTAATTTCAATAAAGATTATAGCATCACAGGGCTGGCCTGATTGCTCAGTGGACTAAAGTGCCTGCTTAGGCACAGCACAGCAGCTAGGGTCAGATTCCTGGCATGCGCACTGGCCCCACCCCTGGGCCATGCTGAGGCTTGCTGTGGTGGTGCGCTGGTGTGTGCCTATAATCCCAACACTTGGGAGGCTAAAACAGAAGAATCACTTTGAGTGTGATCTGTGTGGTGAGACACTGTAGACCCTGTCCTAAATACAGAAAAAAATAAAATAAAATAAAATAAAATAAAATGATTATAGTGTCACAGAAGGAGAAAATCCAAAAGCACATCTCTGAGCAGAGATAAGTGGAATACTGTGCAGGAGTCAGAGGAGCTGGGGTAAACTCAATGGTGGAGAGCTTACTGGCACACACCAAGTTCCATTCCCAGCTCTACAAACAGGAGGCTGAGATACATGAGGGATTGGTACTCAGCACACTCTCTTAACAGGCAGCTCCTGGTTAACATTTAACATTTTACAGCATATGCAGCATGACAGTGTGCCAAGTCTGAGAGTTATGGAAGCTACAGATTCAAAATGTCTTCTAAGTTTAATTTAAGGGACAGAAGAGAGGCAAGTAAAGAGACAGGTCCAGATTCAGGGGAAATGGCCAAAATATACAGTCAAAGCTTCTAACAATTATTATTATTATTATTTCCTTTTGGCTGTCTCAGGCTGTCTTATGGGAAGGGGTGGAGATTAAACCACTGTCCCTTGTGTCTGACTGGGATTGTCTGAAAAAGTGCTTAAACCACTGAGTTAACTGAAAGCCCCCATTTTCTGCCAGGCCTTTTTTGTTTCTTTTTTCCCTGTGGTACTGAGGATTGAACTCAGGACCCTACACTTGCCAGTCAGGTGTTTATTCTACTGAGCTATCTCCCTAGCCCTTCAAAGCTTCAAACAAGAGTTTGGATTTTCCATTGAATTAAGCTCCAGTATGATGTACAAAAACCATTTAGTAACATTTTGGTTGCTTCTGTGATTTCATTAATATCAATGAGATTCAGAAAATTCGCTACAGTTCCATCAGGCCACATGTGAAAAAGGAATTAATTAAACAATGGGAATTCTTAGCCTGGGTATGAGTCAAGATCCACTACCTGATTATCGCCTTCTTTTGATTTGTTAGCTCTGCTAACTGGGTAACTATCACCATGTGAGACAAAAGAGAGTGATAACTGTGACTGGGTCTGAGCCTCTTCTATCTGGAGCACAGTATGCATCATCATGGGTAAAGTCACTGGCTTCCCTGTGGATAAATTTAAGGGTTCTGGCCAAGGCATATAACCCTTTCTTTGGGCCTTTTTTTTTTTAGTTGTAAAATGAAAGTGATGAATATGCCACAGATTTAAATGTAAAATTTTACCAGGCATTCAGGGTAGTCCTAGACTTAAAACAATCACTCAGTAAGCAGTGGTTACAGTTATCATCATCATGACTGCTGCCTGACCAAATCATGGCCAGATGTGCCTCAGAGCAAGGGGTGGCCTTTTGGACTCTGCCCAGCAAGGAATAGCTTGGGTGGTATAGGAGATTCCCCTGGGCACATGTGGCTCTGGGTCCCCACGGCATGTTCTGGGCTCAGGCAGACCTGCTGTTTCCTTGGGCTCTGCTTCTGACCAGCTGCACATAACTGATACTGACCTGGGTACCTGTATCACTACGGCATGGACGCTGATTCTTCACTTTGGCGCTGTTGTGAAAACCAAGCAAAACGAGAGAAAAGGCTCCTTCTGCACAGTGTCTGGCATGCACTAGCCTTGCAACATGTGCTAATTTCCTGTTTCCTTGGCTTCTTATACAATTCTGCTTAGGAGATAAATTTGAGTTTCCTACAGTGTTGCTGGGAACAGTGTAAACTCTGCTACTGAAAACAACATGTAGGAATAAGGCTTTTGCGCAAATTTAAATGCATATATTAACATTCTGAGACAACTTTAAACATATCAAAATCTCTAATCTATGGTGGAGAGAGATTACCAAAAGGGACTAACCATCTTTAATCTCATGCGTTGAATGCTATCAGAAATAGGGATTTTTAGGATTCCTCAATCAAAACACAACAACCGTGAGAATATTTGAAGAGGTAAAGAGAACATGGGATTTGCCACGGAACAAAGGTTTGCTATTTCTTCCCCCCAAATAAATTTCTAGAGTATTTACAGAGAGCACAATGCCAGGACTTTAGTAAAGTCCAATACAGACCTGCTGAGGTAAGCTCTTTCTTCATTCTTTTTAATTTCTTGGCCTTTTTCCTTCCCTCTGAAAGGGATCCTGCCCTGGAATCCATCTGCTCAAGCTCGGAGTCAGAAACTGTTCCCGACACTCTGTCCTTTGAGCCAGCCTCTGGACTAGGGCTTAAATTTCTCTTTCTGACTGTGCTGGTGGCTACAAAGCTGAAATACAAAACATGGAACAAGATAGAGGTGTTAAGTAAGAGGATCAGAAAGACCAGCCTGTAAAAACATTGTAATGCTCTTAATTTTATTAACATTTCACCACCAATTAACAACAAAGGCAATTGCTGCCTGTAGAGAAAAATTGAGGACCTACTTAGGCACTGAGGTCTAAAAGTTTACCCATGCCAAGCAGGCTCAGAAGCAAGTTCTACATTAGGTTTGTGTAGAGATATATGAAAATCTGAGTTGGTTTTTGTATTAGGAGCAGAATTTCATAGAGCATTTCTAGTCTCTACTTTGAGAAAGTATTATAACAGAAGAGTAAAGCTACTATAACAGAATGATAGTTTTCACTACACCAGAATGTAGTGCTATTACTTTTAGATAACAGATATATAGTAGACCTATATAGCACAATGTTGAACAGTGCTAGGGCTCATGCCTGTAATCCCAGCCTTCGGGAGCTTGAGGCAGGAGGAGGATTACCACAAATCTGCAGACAGCCTGGATTACATAATGAGTCCAAAGTTAGTCTGAATTACTAGTGAAACCCTATCTTGAAAATGCAAACAAAAGCTTGAACAGCTATACTGGTTGGGCATTGTGAGGCATGCCTGTAAACCCGGTGCTCAGGGGGGGAAATCACTGAGTTTGAGGCCAGCCTGGACTATATATCAAGACTAGCCTGAACTGCACAGTGAGCCCCTGCCTCAAAAAAATAAAAAACTGGGGCTGGGTATAGTTTAGTGAAATACACACCTGCCTGGCAAGTGCAAGGTCCCAAGTTTGATCCCTAGTTAAAAAAAAAAAAAAAAAAAAAAATCATCAAAACCCAAAGCAAAATAAAAACAGAAAAACCATGAACAATTATAGACTATATCTGTCCTCTGTGAAATTTTTTCTAAAACTGAGATGAAATTCATAATTTAACCTGGCCTCATTTTTAAAGCTTTACAGGATTATGTGTCCAGACTTTTTCCTTAAGAAGTATGTTCCTTGAAATATAATTTGATAAAAGAAAAAACAAACAACAAAAAATACATGGACAGTGAGTCCTACCTCCTTTAAATGGATCTTAGAGATTTTTTATTATAAAAAGCATTAAAAGAATCACGGCACTTGATTTAAGGGAGACCACTTAAGCAAAGACACGGGTGCAGGGTGAGAGAAAAAAGAGACAATTCACATACTCTTCTTAGCTTCCTTCAGAAAGTAAATTGTTAGAAGTGCTCCACATGAAAACTCTGGCTACCGGGGCTAGGGAGATAGCTCTGTGGCACAAGTGCCTACCTGCCAAGTGCAAGGTCGTGAGTTTGAACACTGGTCCTGCAAAAAAAAAAAAAAAAAAAAAAAAAAAAA
>PVJA010037984.1:0-20040 GCA_004027025.1 Myocastor coypus
CCCCCCCCCCCCCCCCAGGGCAGGGCTGGTGCAGCATGCGGTGCTGGGGATCGAACCGCGGTCCCTGAAGCCACCCAAGCTTTCTCAAGCAGGCGCCCCAGACCGCTGAGCCATCCCGCTGGGCCCCTCTTTTTTTTTAAAGAATTTTTATTTTATTTTATGTTTTTCTTGTTTGATAACTTTTGTTTGTTTATTCTTATGGCCGGCTCAGCCTGCCCTGAGGGCAGGGCTGGCACAGCATGTGATGCTGGGGATCGAACCCCAGTCCCTGCAGCTGCCTAAGTTTTCCTAATCAGGCACTTTAGACCACTGAGCCATCCTGCCAGGCCCCCTATTGAGTATCTTAAGATACAGGTTTTGATTTAAAAGAAGATAGTTTTCAAACAATTGCGGTAAATTTGGGAAATTCTGCTGTCCATGAAGGTAATCTTATAGCACGACTAGAAAATTAATGATATATTGGTATTGAATGAAGCATATCTATCTAGAATACCTGAATATTGTTTCTCATACAGTTCTTTTGAGGATGATGGAGACTTGTCTCACACTCTTTAGTACTTCATGACAAGATGTTTCGACTTATATATTCTTCACTTTCATGGACTTTCTCTAGCCCATTTGGTTTTGTTCATATGTTAGCTTTAAAAAAGGTAATTTATATCTTGAGCAAGGCCTAAGGGAGGTGATTGTGAGTGAAGGAAGCCTGGGGTTAGGATTGAGTAATAGTTTAAACAATTTATTTTTATTTTATTTTTTTCTTGTTTCAGAACTTTTGTTTGTTTATTTATTTATTTTTATGGCCGGCTCAGCCTGCCCTGAGGGTGGGGCTGGAGCAGCATGTGGTGCTGGGATTGAACCTCGGTCCCTGCAGCTGCCTACGCTTTTCTAAGCAGGCGCTTTAGACCACTGAGCCATCCTGCCAGGCCCCAAAGAATTTAGAAATCATTATCAAACAAATGCTTCAAATGTCAGTAAGAAAATAATATTGTGACATAGTTCTTTTTTTAAAAATTATTTTATTTTTTTCTTGTTTCAGAATCGTTGTTTGTTTATTTACTCATTTTTATAGCCCGCTCAGCCCGCCCCGAGGGCAGGGCTGGCGCAGCATGTGGTGCTGGGGATCGAGCCGCGGTCCCTGAAGCCGCCCAAGCTTTCCCAAGCAGGCGCTTTGGACCACTGAGCCATCCCGCCGGGCCAGACGTAGTTCTTAATAAGTTTGGGCTTTTCACTTTCGGGCGGGTGGGATAGCGTGGGAGTTTGTGCTCAGGATTGAACCTCCTACTCTCTAAGGAAGGGTTTTTTTTTTTTCTTCTTTTTGTGGGACCAGGGTTTGAACTCACGACCTTGCACTTGCCCAGCAGGCACTTGTGCCTCGGAGCTATCTCCCCAGGCCCGAAGGGTTTTTTTCTTAATCATGTTCCTAGTCCTATCCCTTTTAAAAGTTTTTATACTGCGATAGGGTCTCTAAGTATCCTAGGCTAGACCTGAGCTTGCCATCAACCACCTGCTGCTGGATTAGAGGCATGCAGTCTTGTCCAACTCATAGGTTGTTATTGCTTCAGAACTTTTTTTTTTTTTTTTTTTTTGGGACTGGGGTTCAAATTTTTTTTTTTTTTTTAAATTTATTTTTATGGCCAGCTCAGCCTGCCCTCAGGGCAGGGCTGGAGCAACATGTGATGCTGGGGATCGAACTGTGGTCCCTGCAGTGGCCCAAACTTCCCTAAGCAGGCGCTTTAGACCGCTGAGCCATCCTGCCTGGCCATAGGTTGTTATTGATCAAAGAATTTTTATAGGGCCCGGCAGGATGGCTCAGTGGTCTAAAGCACCTGCTTAGGAAAGAATTTTTCTAAATCAACTTTATTTTGGTAGAATTGGTGGTAGTTATTTCATAAAACAAAATTATATAAATTCTTAATTGTTTCCTATGTTGTGTAGTTGTCTAAAGTTTCACTTAATATTATGCTATGATACAGTTATCTTTGGTTTTAAAAGTAGGTCCTTGAGAGGCGTTTCATAAATTACATGCACATTTAACCGCGGTCCCTGCAGCCGTCCAAACTTTCCTAAGCAGGCACTTTAAACCACTGAGCCACCCAGCTGGGCCCCTACATGCACATGTAGATCTGATAAAACAAAGATCCTTTGCTCACCATGTTTCTCATATCTGACCTTTTTTTCTTTTTTGTCTTAAAGGTATAGTTTACCCTAGCGTACTTTTAATTGTCCTGAAGGGCTATTGTGTTCAGGGTGTTTAGATTCTGAAACCTTTATAAAACTAACAGTAGTGTGAAGAATTCTGTGGCTCAGTTGGACTATTTCACATGCTAGATTGAGATAATGAATATTGGATTGAGTCTTCAATTATTTGAGTTTTTGGGAGCAAAAATTGGATCATTCCAGAAATTTTATTTGTTCTTGAATTACATATTAAGATTCTCATTTGAATGTCTTGATTTTTTTCTTTCTCTTTCCCACATAGGTCATGGTAAAACCCCAAAAGATGCAGCATCAGTTCGTGCCACGCATCCAATACCAGCAGCATGTGGGATTTACTATTTTGAAGTAAAAATTGTCAGTAAGGGAAGAGATGGGTAAGTGTAAGTTTGGGTGGAAAAAAGTCATTTGTTCTTTTTGGGTAATTATTTTTGTTTTGATTCATAATGAATGTTTTGATTCCATTACGATGCAATTGGAAAATGAGAGTCTTAGAAATGTTGTTATGTGGAAAAGTGGAATTTGAGTACTGTAGTGTAACAGATTAGATCTGACTTTGCTTAAATGCTAGTTGAAGCCGAAGTCTGAGTTCATAATATTAACTTGACTTTTGGTTTCATTTATTATTAAAAGAGTTGAGATTAAACAATAGGACAATGTTGATTTTCTGTGACTTTCGTTACACCGCCTGTTTTCTGAATTCTGAGAAGTTATATTTTGTGAAAGCTAGTTAACCAAAGCCTAGATGATTTGTAAGTATTTTTACAGGGAGCTAGCATTGGAATTTTAGGTTTTGCCTGGGAAGTGTATATTTCTATATCCTTAATTAGAAGAGATGCCCAGGGTTTAGAATGTGGTTTAGAAGTTTGCAATGAAGAAGAGTAGCGTGTACAGCTCAGTTATGGAGCACTTGCCTAGCATGCTTGATGCCCTGGGGTAAGTCCCCAGCATTGCAAAGGGAAAAATATTTAAGAAGGAAATAAAGCTTCCAAATGAAGCTTTTAATTACCTTTTGTTTGTAATGAAGTTGAATTCCTAATTCTTACCTACCCTTCACCCGTAAGTTGCTATTTGTCTTTCTCTGCGTGTACATATTGGCTCATATTCGCAGTCCTGCGTGCATGCCCTGTCTTTGTATATTCACTTTCTTTGCCACTCTTCCCATTTTGTTTTGTTGTTTGAAACAGTCTCATTGTGTAGTTCTGACTGGCCTTGAACTCATGAAGCTTAGATCCTTCTACCTCACCCAAGTCCTGGGAATATAGGGGTGCACCACCATGCCTGACTCTTAAGAATCCATTTTCAAGTCCTAGTTTAGGGGCACTTCCTCGTGACATTTTGTCTTCTTCAGAATAACATTGTGTAGTTTCTGTGATATTTTAAGTAGACTAATAGTAATGCTGTTTTTGTCTGCTTACTGGCTTAAGACTGTACAAACTAAGCGGTGGGGATTTTTGTAACTGGTGCTTAGAGCTAGCATTCAGTGAATGAATTTGTAAATTCAAAAGAAGCAGTGCCTATCCTTTTTATTCTTGAAGAAAACATTTCTTTGGTCAGGTTTTGTTTCCCTCATAAACTTGTTAAGTAAGTTCCAGGCCCAACCCAGTGTGCTAGTAGGGAAGAATAATATGTTGATGAAAAAGAAGTAGCTCGTATTGTGAATTGGAGCCAAGCACTTTTTCTGGAGATGTACTGAACTGTGCCAAAAAATACGAAAATGATTTCTTAAATTCCCAATATATAAGGCCGGGTGTGGTGGCTCACGCCTGTAATCCCAGCACTCAGGAGGTTGAGGCAGGAGGATTGGTGCGAGTTTGAGACCAGCCTGGGCTACAAAAGTGAGCTCAAGGCCAGCCTCAACTGCATAGCGAGACCCTGTCTCAAAAAGACAAAAAAAACCCAACAATATATAAAGAGTGAATCATGGGGCCTGGCAGGATGCCTCAGTGGTCTAAAGCGCCTGCTTAGGAAAGCTTAGGCGGCTGCAGGGACCACGGTTCGATCCCTGGCACCACATGCTGCGCCAGCCCTGCTCTCAGGGCAGGTTGAGCCGGCCATAAAAATAAACAAACAAACAAAAGTTCTGAAACAAGAAAAAAAAAATAAATAAATAAATTCTTTAAAAAAAGGGTAAATCAGAATGAGCAGCTGTTAAGCACCTTTTGTTTGTAATGATGTCCGTCCATTTGAGAGGTCATTATAATTTAAAATTGAATTTCATTTTGAACAGTGTGCTTATCCAATTTAAATAATTATTTAAATCAGGATTTAATTTTTTAGAAAAATTGTCAGGGAAACATGTTTCTTTGGGGGTGATGAGTTTCTGAAAAGATTTGTTTCTTATAAGTGCACTTTGAGGGGCCTGGTGGGATGGCTCAGTGGTCTGAAGTGCTTGCTTGGGAAAGCTTGGGTGGCTTCAGGGACCCTGGTTCGATCCCCGGCACCACATGCTGCGCCAGTCCTGCCCTCGGGGTGGTCTGAGCCGGCCATAAAAATGAGTGAATAAACAAATAAAGGTTCTGAAACAAGAAAAAAATAAATAAAATAAAATAAATTCTTTTAAAAAAGAAAATAAAAATAAGTGCACTTTGAGTTCAGGAGTTTCATTCAGTTTTTAAATTATGCATACTGATAGAAGCAGTGGAGACAGTTAATTCTAAAAGTGAGAGAATAAATTTTTTATTTGAAAATTTTTAGAATTATAATTCATTACAAGTGTGGTATTTTTAAACTCTTCAAACAAAATATTGATGCCACTTTGACAGTGATTCAGGAAGAACTGGCATGTAACTGAGTCTTTGCTGTTTTATTCCCAAGTTCTTCTGATGGAAACGTACTCACCTTTCGAAGGTTCCTTCTATGTTTTCTCACTTTCTAGATTACGGGGGTGCGGGGCCCGGTGGGATGGCTCAGTGGTCTAAAGCCCCTGCTTGGGAAAGCTTGGGCGGATTCAGGGACCTCGGTTTGATCCCCGGCACCACATGCTGCGCCAGCCCAGCCCCTGGGGTGGGCTGAGCCAGCCATAAAAATGAGTGAATAAACAAAGGTTCTGAAACAAGAAAAAAAAAAATAAATAAAATTTAGATTACGGGGGTGGTGGGGTACACAGAAAAAAAAAAAAAAAATGCTTCCTATCTACCTTTACATTTAAAACTACCAAAAAATTTTTTTTTAAAACTACAGAAGCTACTGATTATAAGCACCAAAGGGAACTTAACTCAAGCTCAAGGACCTGAGTTTAATCCCCAGTTCTGAAAAAAAAAATTACAATTTTGGGGCCTGGCAGAATGGCTCAGTGGTCTAAAGCCCCTGCTTGGGAAAGCTTGGGCGGCTTTAGGGACCTTGGTTCGATCCCCGGCACCACATGCTGCGCCAGCCCTGCCCTCTGGGGGGTGGTCTGAGCCGGCCATAAAAATGAGTGAATAAACAAAGGTTCTGAAACAAGAATTAAAAAAAAAAAAAAAAAAAAAAAAAAAAAAAATTTAAAAAAAAAAGAGGGAACAAAGAAAGCACTATATTTATTAATTCAATAAGTAGTTGTTGAACACAGTACATTGTCAGCGCCTGACTGTAAGAAACATTGGTTCATCTATATCTGGCAAGGTCAGTGTAGTTCCTTATATGGGACCTGACATTTAGTAGAAAATGAGTAAATACATTGATAACAGATTTAACCTTTGGAAGGTAGCGGGCAGGGAGAAGCATATGCAAGTAACTCTCGATTAAGATATTGTCTGCTAAGTGCTTTAAAATGCAGGCCATATATAGAAGAGCTGAGGATAAGTAATAAACAGACTTATAAAGCAAATGGTATTTTCATAAACCTTATAAAATGAACACAACTTCGAGAAGCTTTGTTGTAAAAGAATATTTAGGACTGAGGTAAGTGCCTGGAATAGTCTCATGGGAAGAGTGGGGCTATGTGTTTTGGCACAAGTGTACCACTCAGTGCTACTACTGGACAGGAAACATTACAAAGAAGCGGTTATAGGAGTAAAGAATGGATTAATACTAGAGACCCTTGGTGACAGGCCTAAGGCAGAATACTCTGTAGGTAGTCGGGAACTTTCAGTATTTTTAGTAGGAAATTGGTAGAGTTGTCTGCATGAGATGGTACTGAGTAGGGACTAGGAATGCAGTGTGGAATGGCAGTGTGAAAGGTGGGGAGGAGAGGGTGGGGGATGGGGTGTGAGTTAGGTTTTAAGGCTGTTGCCTGGGGATAGGTCATGATTCAAGACAAAAACAGGCAATTTAATTTGTTGATTACCATTTGTTTTCCAGTTACTGTGATAAGACTTCAGGATTGATAATGATGAAGGCAGGGCTGCAGACCTGGCTGGAACAGTGTCTCTCCTATTCTGAAGAAGGGAACATGTAAATACATAATGAAATCTTATATAAGATGTATAGCAGTAGACACACACAAACTAAACAAATGATATAGGGAAAGAAATGGCCAAATCTATTGGAAGAGGGGTTGGTAATGAAGGAAGGCTTCATAGTCAGCATGTAGACAGTAGTACAGAAAATGAATAGTTGGATTTAAGTCTCAGGCTTCCTGTCCTTCAGTCTCCATTTACCTTCCTTGGGCTAGTTTCTTAGTTATTTGTTATGGTTTGGGGTTTTTGCAAGGGGAACAACACAGGACACACATAAGATTATTTTATAATGAATCACCCAAAGATTCATATACAAAGAGTGCAGGAAATCTGTCCACATACTAAAGGCCAAAGAATCCAGCTGCGGGCCTAGATCCCAATGTCCTGCATGAGTATAGCTGAAAACCTAGAGGGCATAACAGTGCCTCCCACAAGTGCATCTGGAGGCCTGGAGCTCAAGATAATATCTCATGCATGTCTGTTTCATGGTTCTGTGCTGGAAGGAAGCAGTTCTTGGAAGACCCAAAAGTCAGTGGAAGCTTGAAAGTCTGCCATAGGATGAAGGATCTGTGTTAGCAAGCTGAGAAGTCTGAACTGGAGTTAGGAAGCAATGCTGGAGGTAAGAACCAGAGTTCCCCTGAAAAGTACCACAGCCATCCTCAGCAACAGTGAGGTCGTAAGCTCTTCCAGTCATGAGCAAAGCTAAGCTTCCATCAAGAAAGCTAATATGCCAGGCATCTCCACAAGGCCAAGTAGTGCATCATCTTCCCCTCTGGAACCAGGAAGGGATGCTCAGAGTGAGGAACAGAGCTCCCTCAAGGTGAACTATGGCCATCTTCAGTGACGAGATTTGGAGCTCCTCCTTCAAAAACTGTGAAGTTCATCAGGAAAGCCAGCATGACAAGGTCCTCTACCAGAATGGCTTAAGAGACCAGCAGTTCCCTGACAGCTTCTCCAAACAGCTTCCCTAACAGCTCTTACGCTGCTGGCACCAATCCTTAGTTGGGCCTCCCACAGCCAGCACCATGTAAGTTCAGTTTATCCAGGTGTGTGAAGTCGACCACCAGTTGGCAGTTGACTATAGTTATCCTTAACTGAGATAATATGTGACTTTAAAGTTTTAAAAGCTAATTTTTTAAAACAATTTTTTATTTTATTTATTTTTTTCTTGTTTCAGGACTTTTGTTTGTTTATTTTTATGGCCGCTCAGCCTGCCCTGAGGGCAGGGCTGGCGCAGTATGTGGTGCCAGGGATCGAACTGTGGTCCCTGCAGCCGCCCAAGCTTTCCTAAGCAGGTGCTTTAGACCACTGAGCTGTCCTGCCAGGCCTGCCAGTGTTATTTTTGCTGAACAATGTAGCAGAGATTCAGTCCTGCCTATGCCAGTCACTAGTAGTTCTATGATAATGGTTCTTTTAGACAAACTCCCAAGTTTCATTTGTAAAAGAAAATGATAATGCCACCTACATAGGGCAGACTTATAATACAAATCATCTAATTTGTAAACTCATGATCCTGGGTGCTGTTGTGGTTTACAGCACACTTCTTCTGCTACTACTGAGAACCACATTGTCGAGGTTGTACAAGCAGCATGTGTAGAAATGATTGTGGAGGGACTTACAATGTTAATAGCTTTTTCTTTTATCTTTCAGGGGCATATATTAAACAAGGAAATACTATTGCTGGGTTTATATTTTAGATAGGCTGCTTTTGGTTATTATGGAAAATAGATGTTACACAGATGCTAGGTCCAGTTGGGCTATTGAAGGTTAAATCTGTGTAATGAAGTTAGCTGGGCTGATAGTGAACCACAGTCATGTGTCCCTTAATGATATGAGTGAGACGCTGAAAAATGGATTGTTAGGTAATTTTGTCGTTGTATAAGCATCCTGGAATGTACTTGGACAAACTAAGTTAGTGATGACTTCACTAGGCAATATATGTTGCAAATGTCTGTTATTGACCTGCAGTGTTGTTATGTGGTACATGACTGTATATAGGACATCAAACCTACATTACTCGTAAGCTTAGGATATTAAAACCTAAATAGAAAGTTGGATTGGGCTGGGAAACCTGATTCCAAGGTTTCTGGCTTAGATGATTTAATATGAGACTAAGCAGGAGAAAATATTGGGGGTACAGTTGAAGATGATATGCAGTGTTTACATTGGGACAGTGAGACATTCAGATGATTAATAGCAGGTTTTTTTTTTTTTTTTTTTGGTAGGACCAGGGTTCAAACTCACGACCTTGCACTTGCCAGGCAGGCACTTGTGCCACGGAGCTATCTCCCTGGCCCCTAATCGCAGGGTTTTGACTAAAATATGTACATGGGATTTACGAGAGAGAGAGCTGAAGGTGGATTTTGGGCCCACCAGAATGCAAGTTTTTGAAGTCACTGATTAGAATCGATAGAATCACTTAAGGTAGTGTAAAGAAGGAGGCCTAGGATAGAAACCCTATACCATGTTTAAAGAATATGGAAGAGGGAATCTAGCTAAAGATTCTGAAAAGGAATATTTGGAAAGTTAGAAAGCAGATTGCAGAAAGCATAGTATGTCTAAATTTATACAAGGAAATGAAGTCAGAAGAGGGCTGCCATGTGTCTACTGCTTAGTTGCTTAGGAAGCTGTTAGCACTTTCCTTAAAGTTAGTGTGGAAGCAGGTACTATGGTGTTTAAGAGGTAGAGGTATGTTGTGGTTGGGATAATCTGCTGTGGATGAAGTAGTTGTATTGTTATTGGGAAAACAATGTTTCATAATTCACTTAGAAAAATGATACACTGCCAGTTTGAAGATTTGAACATTATACAGAAAAAGTGAGAAAAGAAACTTTCCATGATTTTGTATACTTTTCATTGCTTTCCAGATTTTATGTACAGATTTAAATCTTAAGCATAGTCATTCTTATAAATCTGTTTATTATGTATCGTATATTTATTATATGCACTTACTGCATAATTATAAGTTTTTTCCTATGAGATTATAGCTTTGAATATCTTTACATTTTGTTTTGTCTTTGTAATATGATGTAAGAATATTAAAGCACATCCATAGTTTTCTTAACGTTTATTTAGGTTGTTTGTGTTTCTTTCACATTTGCAATATTCCTTATTTACGAAATTTGTTTTATTTCCTTAAAGATCTCTTGAAATAGAATTATTATATCAAAGCAAAGAGTATGCACAGTTTTGAGGATCGTGATTTATGTGGCCAAATTACTGTCCAGAAAGATTATTCCACTTCCTATTTGGGTGGGAAAGACCTGTCATATGTAAAGGGCTAAGGAAAGAAAATCACTAGTGAGCCTAAGGGAAGACTGGAAGCGAGTGAGGTGAGTATCTTTGCTCAGGGGGTGGTTGTGTGGACTAAAGTATAAATAAGCAGTATAGATTTGATACAGACTTGATTGTACCTTAAATATCACTGCTCTGGACTCTGTGACCCACCTAGACACATCCAGAAGTGTGCTCTGCTAATCTCCTGTGCAGCACAGCATCCAAGCCAGTCAGATTGACATGATCAAGCTTAACCACCACAGCAGTTTACGCAGTAATGTCACAGTAATGTCATTTTTGTCTATGTACTTAATTGCCTAGGGAGAAAAATTACTTGCATGGTTGACATGACATATTACTAGTTAGGTAAGTAGTGGAGCTATCACAGTAGTTGGTTACTGGTAAGAGAATATTTAAATGGATTGCTTTACTTTAGGCTGGGTAAGGAAGTGATTAATGAATTCATCAAGGAACTGATAGGCTTAGTGAGAAATTGACATATTGCTATTTTTAGATTTAAGATATGTAGAAGGATTTCTGGAGTTGCTAAGTTAAGATTGTGAGACGTAGCAGTGAAAACCAACTTAAGACAAGGCTATATGAGAGGAATCTTGGTCTGTTTTGTTGACTTCTATATCCACAGTGTGTAGATTGATGTCAGGCATAAAATAGGTACTAGGTAATCTGTAAATGTGTTAATTGAGTTAATAGAGGCTGGACTCCTTTTTAATGAGGAAAAAAAACCCCGAAACATTCCATTAAGCACAAAGGGGCTATTGGTCCTAGACGCTTCTGGATAGATTGAGGAGTGGTTGAAGAAGTGGTTTAAATGAGTAGTAATTGTGGCTGGGTGGAAGAACAGATCACGTAAGAGTCAAGCTTCATTCCCATCTTTCCCTTTGGGATTTAATATAGACTCTAAACAATTTTAGACCTGGTAGAGTGAGTATCCATATACTTATTAAGCAGAATTTTATTTTTTAAATGTATTTAGGACAGGGTCTACAGGGTCTTACTATGTAGATCAGACTTGTAGTGATTCTGCTGTTTTTAGCCTCTTAAGCACTGAAATTACAGGCACATGCTACCATGCCCATCTCAGTCACCATCTCAGTGAGCCTCGGGGGCGGGGCCAGGTCTGGGGTTGGCACTGCATTCTGGGAATGGAATGCCAGGTGCTGCATTCAGCCTAAGCAGGCACTTTAATCCATTGAGCTATCTGGCTGGCATGTATCCATATACTTGCCACCTAAATTTTAGGATAAGATACTGCTGTATTTGCCTTATTGCAAATCTGTCCATTCATCATTGTGTCCTATTTTTAATAGATTTCAAAATAAATTGTAGTTTCCAGTTCAGTTTTACTTAAAACACTTATACTTCTTTTTCCTTTCTCTGAATATCTTTGATTCCAGTGTTGTTTTATCCTAGAATATATATATTCTAAATTCAACTTTCAGCATTCATAGTAAGTGTACTGTACTTAATAATTATGATTTATTTGCAGTTACAGTCTGCAGACCATCTACTAGGGTTGGCTAGGGAACATACTGTGTTGTAAAGTCACTTGAAGTAGTTATTTTCTCTGTTTCTGGCACTGACTTTCTGCTTTGTTAGTTTCAATTATTTAAATTTGCCTTCTACTTTTAGTGATTCCTATTCTTTTGGAGTTTTAATTGTCTAAAACATTTTCATTGTTCCAGGATTCAAAGTGTTTAATAAGGTACTTTACAGAAGGTTCACTTTCTCCTGTCTTCAGGTAACCAGATTTTTAATTCTCGGCTCACCCAGTCATTATTTCTTTTTGAAAAGTTAAATTCTGGATGAATATATGTCACAAGTAGTTCATACAGTAGTTGCTTCTTTTTAGGGTAAAATGGGTAGGTGGAAACGAAAGTGAAAGGATACTTTATGAACATTTTTGTGGCTTAAATCTTTTTCTGATAAGGTGTATTTTCTTTGCTCTTTTTCGAAGGGTTAGTATATTTTTACATTTAGAGAGTTAACTATACTCTTACCTATACTCTGCTCCCTTTTTTTTGGCAGCTCTGCTCATTCCACCCTGGGGGCGGGGTTGGCATGGCATGTGGTGCTAGGGATTGAAGCACAGTCCCAGCACTGCCTAAGCTTGTCTAAGCAGGTGCTTTAGACCACTGAGCTATCTTGTCAGCCTTTTTTAAAAAAAAAAAAAAATGAATTTATTTATTTATTTTTTAAAGAATTTTAAATTTTATTTATTTATTTTTTTCTTGTTTCAGAACCTTTATTTGTTTATTCACTCATTTTTATGGCCGGCTCAGCCTGCCCCAAGGGCAGGGCTAGTGCAGCATGTGGTGTCGGGGATTGAACCGCGGTCCCTGAAGCTGCCCAAGCTTTCCCAAGCAGGTGCTTTAGACCACTGAGCCATCCCACCGGGCCCTGAAAAATAAAAATTTAATAATCTCTCCTTTACTTTTCTTTCCTCTTCCCCAGTATCTGCCATTCTGACACTTAGAAATTTGTTGGTTTACCTGCAGTAAGATGAACTTTTCTTTTGTGCATTAGAGTTTTCACAGATACACAGAATAACTACCATAATCACCACACAGAATAGTTTTTTCACTCTCCCACACCCCCCTACCTTCTATGTTACTATTTTTTTTTTTTTTTCCAAACTCCTATTCCTACTTCTGAGAAATCACTAGGTTTCTTGAAACCACATGTGGTATAAATGTAACTTTTTAGGGTTTGGTTTTTATTCTTCCTCTCCCTCCACTTGGTATGGTGCATTTTACTTTAGATTTGTTCAGGAATTGGGTGAATCAGCAAGTTACTCCTTTTTCTGTAAGTTCTCTCCTATTTCATTTTCCTAATTGTCTTATATCTGTAAGAACACTTAACATTTATATACACTACTGCTACTTTATTCTCAGTCATTTCCTGTTCCAAATTTAATTATGTTTAGTACTCCTCATTAGGGATATTTTTAGGGTTTTTTGGTTGTGTGCTGAAGTTAATACTCTACTGTAGAGCTCTTGGGAACATTGTTCCTTAAATCTTTTTTTACTTTTTACTTTAAACTATTTGTGACCTAAATTATTTGAAGATTTGATTGTATATAACATCGCTGGCTTAACATTTTCTTTATGTATTTGGTACAGGGTCTTGCTATACCGCTTGGACTCATAGTGATCTTCCTGTCTCAGCCCCTCCAGTGCTGAAATTACAGGCGTGTAGCACCATTCCCATTTTGGTGGCCAGCACAGCATGCGATACCAGGGGTCAAACCTAGATCCTTGTGCTTGCTAGGCAGGTACTTAGACAGCCAAGCTATATATCTCTGGCCTGGCTTAACATTTTCTTAGGGGCTCCTAGTCTTGGATACAACATGTTTTTGTCAAGGTCTTTTGCTTATTTCCTTTACCTTCATGGTATACTCTTAAATAGTATGTTCAAGTCTTTTATTTCAGAAAAAATATCTTATGTGGTAATTAACAATATTTCTTCAATGTGAACATATTGGTGTTGCTATTGTTTTGAGAAAGGATCTTGCTGTGTACCGCTGGCTGTCCTCAAACTCGGTATCCTCCTTCCTCAGTCTTTTGAGTGCTGGTATTATAGGCCTGTACTGCTACACCCAGCCTGAACTTTTTTTTTTTTTTTTTGGTATTTTAGGAAAGGGTCTACAGGGTGTTCAGGGTCTCACTATTAGATTGGACTTGTAGTGGTCTTCCTATTTACATCCTCCCAAGAACTGGGATTATAGGCATATGCCACCATACCCAGGCTCAGTTGCCCTTTCAGTGTGCCCCACAGGTGGGGCTGGCATGGCAGACCCAGGAATTGAACCCCTGATCCCTGTGCCTTGCAGGCACTTTAATCTACTGAGCTATTTGGCTGGCCCTTGAACATGTGATTTGAAGACTTCAATTAGAAATATGTGTTGGGTGCCTGGCAGGATGGCTCAGTGGTCTAAAGCACCTGCAAGCACCTGCAAGCGCCTGCAGTCGGCTGCAGGGACCGCGGTTCGATCCCCAGCACCACATGCTGCGCCAGCCCTGCCCTCAGGGCAGGCTGAGCCAGCCATAAAAATAAATAAACAAAAAAGTTTTGAAACAAAAAAAAAAAAAGGGGCCCGGCAGGATGGCTCAGTGGTCTAAAGTGCCTGCAGGTGGCTTCAGGGACCACGGTTCGATCCCCGGCACCACATGCTGCACCAGCCCTGCCCTTAGGGCAGGCTGAGCCAGCCATAAAAAAAATAAACAAACAAACAAACAAACAAAAAATATGTGTTGGATCATCTTTGACTTCTAGGTCATTTTTTTTTTGTCTTTTTGAGACAGGGTCTCACTATGCAGCTCAGGCTGGCCTTGAGCTCACTTTTGTAGCCCAGGCTGGTCTCGAACTCGCACCGATCCTCCTGCCTCAGCCTCCCGAGTGCTGGGATTACAGGCATGCGCCACCACGCCCGGCTCTAGGTCATTTTTTAAAAACCTCACTTTATTTGAAAAAATTCCTGATTCTTTTTCATTTTTTTTCTTTGGTTTATTGTGTGATATTGGGAATTGAAGTTAGGGTAAATGGGCCTGACAGGATGGTTCAGTGGTCTAAAGCGCCTTCTTAGGAAAGCTTAGGCGGCTGCAGGGACCGCGGTCCGATCCCTGGTGCACCACATGCTGTGCCAGCCCTGCCCTGAGGATAGGCTGAGCTGGCCATAAAAATAAATAAACAAAAGTTCTGAAACAAGAAAAAAATAAAATAAAATTCTTTAAAAAAAAAAAAATGAAGTTAGGGTAAGCACTCTCCACTTAGCTAGCTATATTCCCAGCCTGATTGATTGATTGATTGATTGAGATAAGGTTCCACTGAGTTGCCCAGATTGGCACTGATTTTTTTTTTTGGTACTGGGAATTGAACTCGGGAGCTTGTGCTTGCCAGACAGTTGCTAATGGCATTAACTTTTTTTTTTTTTGGAGTGGGGTGGTCCTGGGAATCCAACCTAGGGCTTTGTACAAGCAAGGTAAGAGTCCCCCCACGCCCCCTGTTCAGTTTTAATGAGTAACTGAAAGAAGTATCAGTTTTTTCTTCTATTTGAAGAAAAAGATGGCTGTATGTTAGCACGCATGTGTGCATGTATGTATATATAGTAAGTATTGTGGATTGGTAACTTACAGACATGTCCTGTGTTTCTTTAGAAATACATAGATGTACGTTTGCCTGTGTATATTACTATATTAATTACCATCGATATTCTTAAATTTGTTTTTATATACATTGTGCCATTAGCAAAAATAAATTTTTAAAAACATACTAAGTAATTTTAAAGTCATGAGAGACAAGGAAAAAAAATTATGTGAAGAAGCCATTGAAAATTAAAATTTTTAAATTAAATCTCAAACACGGATTTTTTTCCTTTTAGGTGACCATTATTCCCATTAGACAAATGTTTTTACTGTGTAGTTAATGCTTGGTATAGTTTGAAATTATTTTTATTTCTGAAATTCATGAATACTGTTAAAAAATCACATAACAATTGTCTTGGTTTACAAATAAGATACTGATTAAATGAATTACCTTATAAATTAGAAGCTACTCTAACTCTGCAGAACAAACTATTTTTACATCACCAATCCTTTAGAAACTGACAAAGATGGCACTCTGTCACTCAAATGGGTCATATTATCCTTTCTGGAAGGCCATTTACAGCTCTAAGAAAAATGAAGAGTATAGTATCTTAAGGTATTTTATAAAAAAGTATTTTTGTCTGTTACTTCTGTTACATCTTTTTATGTTCTTAAACAGTATTTTTATAGTAGCAGTAGAATGATCACATAGATTTGTTTTTGTGGCTTTGGGGGCTCTAGCAGCACCTGGGTGAATGTGACAGCTTCTTAGTAGCAGGGCCATCTCTTCCTCCAGTTGTGGGGTTTGCACATTGGCTAAGGTCTGGTTCCTTTCATAGATGAGGACAAAAGTGCCACATAATTTTATTGTGTGCATATCTGGTTGTTTATTACTTTTCTTGCACATGAAGTTTAGTTCCAGTTTGTAAATAATAGCTCTGCACTGAATATTCTCATACTTGCCTTTACATGTATTAGTGATTGTTTTCCTTAGAATACACTAAGTGAAAAGAAAGATGGTTTGTCTGTTTTAAGGAGAATTTCTTTGATTAATTAAAGACTAGAGTTTTTAGTATTTCTTTTTTATCGTGCATGTCTTGTCTGTCTTTCTCTTTCTCTCTCTCTTTCTTTCTTTCTCTTTTTTTTGTACAGGGTCTCACTACTGACTCATAGTGGTCCTCCTGCTTGTACCTCCAAAGTGCTGGGATTACAGGTGTGCACCACCACGCCCAGACTGTGCATGTCTTTTCTTGATGTACCTATTCAAACATCTTTTTTTGGTACAGGGTCTCATTACACAGTTCAGACTTGTAGCAATTCTCTTGTTTTCAGCTTCCCCAGCAGCTGGGATTACAGGTGTGTACCACCATGCCTGGACTCCATTGCCAGTCCAGCACTGGCACAACATGTGGTACCAGGGACCAAACACCCAGTCCCTGTGCTTGCCTAAGCAAGTTCTTAGTCTGCTGAGCTGTCTTGCTGGCCCTCACTTTTTTTTATTAGCACATTTTCCCTTTTTTGATGTTGGAGGTTGAACTCACAGCTCTGTGTGAGCTCACCTGTATACCTCTAGTTCCTGTTTTCTCTTTCTTTCTTTCTTTCTTTTACAACTTTTTTGTTTAAACTTTTTGTTTATTTATTTTCATGGCCGGCTCAGCATGTGGTGCCAGGGATTGAACTGCCGTCCCTGCAGCCGCCTAAGCTTTCCTAAGCAGGCGCTTTAGACCACTGAGCAATCCTGCGGGGGCCCCCCTATTTTCTCTTTAAACGTTTTGAATTAATACATAGTACAATTCCAGTTCTTTTAACAGATGCGTACACTCTGTAACTACCATGATACTCAATGTACAAAAAACCTGATAACTCAGTCTTTTCTCAAACTCACACTAATCCTTCTGCCTCAGCCTCACAAGTGCTGGGATTACAGGCATATGCCACTATGCCCAGGTTTCAAATTTATCTTGTTTTATAGTGTAATAAGATTCCGTTGTATAAAAATTGCACATCTTTCTTACCTATTCTTTTTTTTTTTTTTTTGTCTTTTTGAGACAGGGTCTCAGTATGCAGTTGAGGCTGGCCTTGAGCTCACTTTTGTAGCCCAGGCTGGTCTCGAACTCGCACCGATCCTCCTGCCTCAGCTTCCCAAGTGCTGGGATTACAGGCGTGCGCCACCACGCCCGGCCTCTTACCTATTCTTAAGTTGATGGGAATATAGGTTGTTTCCAGGATTTAGCTGTGACAGATTGTGCTGCTGTAAACATGAGTGTGCATATATCGTCGTGGTGCGAATGGAAAAATACCTAGGAGGGGAATAGCTAGCTACAGTGGGACCTCCAATCCTAGCTTTTGAAGAAATCTCCACACTGACTTCCATAGTGGTTATACCAGTCTGCAATCCCACCTACAGTGTAGGATTACTTTTTCTCCACAGCCTTTTCAGCATTTGTTATTGGCTGACTTGTTGACATTAGCCATTCTTTCTGGGATGAGCTGGAATCTCAGTGGGGTTTTTTTTGTTGTTGTTTTTGTGTTTTTGCCAGCTCAGGTCTGGTTTAGCTTGTTGAGCTGGGGATTAAACCACAGTCCCTTGTGCCTAAATATGTCCAAGCATGTGCTTTAAACAATTGAGCTAACCCACAAGCCCCCCTCAGTGTTGTTGTAATTTGCCCGTTTTTCAACTGATCAATGATGTTGAACTTTTTTTTTTTTGTGGAACTCGGGATTGAACATTATTTCATATATTTCCTTGCCATTTCTATTTCTTCCTCTGAGAATTGTATATTCATCTCAGGTGCCCATTTTTGGATTGGTTCTTTGAATTTATTCTTCAAATTTATCATGTTTTATAGCTCAATAAAATTCCATTGTAGCCTGATTTTTTTTTTTTTTTAAGAATTTTTTTTTTTCTTGTTTCAGAACCTTTATTTGTTTATTCATTCATTTTTATGGCCGGCTCAGCCAGCCCCAAGGGCAGGGCTGGCGCAGCATGTGGTGCCGGGGATCGAACCGCAGTCCCTGAAGCCGCCCAAGCTTGCCCAAGCTTTCCCAAGCAGGCGCTTTAGACCACTGAGCCATCCTGCCCGGGCCCCATGTAGCCTGATTTTTAAAAAATTCTTTGTATGTTCTAGGTAGAAGGCCTTTGTCTCAGGACAATCTGCTGTAATTTTCTCCCAGTTTGTGGGTTTTCTTTTTACTCTGTTGGAGATTTGATTTGAAGTGCAGAAACTTGAAAAAGATGATATCCCAGTCATTGATCCTTTGAAGTATTTCCCGTGTAGTTTTGATTTTTGTTCATGAACTCTCTACCTACCCCATGTCTTTAAGATTTCTATCTACATTTTCCTTCAGAAGATTTAGTGTTTCTATTTTTTTGAATTTTTATTTTTATTTTTTTTCTTATTTCAGAACTTTTGTTTGTTTATTTATTTATTTTTATGGCAGGCTCAGCCTGCCCTGAGGGCAGGGCTGGCCCAGCATGTGGTGCTGGGAATCGAACTTCGGTCCCTGCAGCCACCTAAGCTTTCCTAAGCAGGAGCTTTAGACCACTGAGCTATCCTGCCAGGCCCCAGTGTTTCTATTTTAAAATTTAAATTTTTGATTCCTTTTGTTTTGTGCATGGTGATAGGCCTGGGTCTAGTTTTAGCCTTCAGCACGTGGAAAACCAGTTTTTCCAGCTTCAGACCACTTAATCATTTGAATTTTGAACATACTTGGTTGGATTTATAAGTAATACCTTTTTCTATTTGCTAAATGGTATTTATATTACTCAGTTCATTGTTGATATACAGGAAAACAGTTGGCTTTTTTGCATATTAATGTTTTTCTTGAAACATTTCTATTGTCACTTAAGGAATAATTTAGGAAAAGCCTCTGGTTAGATGTTTTCCTTTTTGGAAATTACTGGAGATTATTGTTTCAACTTCTTTAAAAGGTGTATTGGGTTTAACTATTTCTCCTTGTATATGTTTCAGTAAGTTATATATTTCAAAGATTGGTAAGTTTCATCTGTATTATTAAATTTGTGGCCATGGAGTTGTCATGATGTTCATACTGTTCATGACTGTTGTGTCACTCATATCATCTCACTGCTGGGAAGTTGTTTGGTTTTTTTTTTTTAATATTTATTTATTTTTTATTTATTTTTTTCTTGTTTCAGAACCTTTGTTTATTCACTCATTTTTATGGCCGGCTCAGCCCACCCCGAGGGCAGGGCTGGCGCAGCATGTGGTCCTGGGGATCAGAGGGAGGTCCCTGAAGCCGCCCAAGCTTTCCCAAGCAGGTGCTTTAGGCCTCTGAGCCATCCCACCGGGCCCCTGCTGGGCAGTTTTGAACTGCTGGTGATACAGGAACCACTGTCCCATCAGGTGGTATGAGCTGGCCAATGGAATGGCTGTGTATGTGCTGCTTGTGGTTCAAGCTGGCAGGAATGTGTTAACGTCCTTTTAATACCTGTAGGGTCAATATAGATGTTGTTACAGATAAATAGATAGCTTTTGGTTTTGTTGATAAGTTTTCGTTGGATATATTTTATTGATCTATCTTTATGTCATTTGATCCCCCCCCGGGGGGGGGGTGTTAAACCCAGGGCCTTTGTACTGATATCTCCCTACCCCCTTTGTTGTCTTGAGACAGGATCTGCTAAGTTACTAAACTGCTCAGGCTGGGCTCTTTCTTGAGAGTTCTCCTGCTTCAGTCTTCCAGGTCATGTAGGAGGATACCTGACTTTAATTTCATTGATTCTTGCTCTGTTTATTTTGCTTACTGTAGGTTTTTTTTTTTTTTTTTAAGTTACATTTATTTTTTCTGGTTTCAGAGCTTTTGTTTGTTTGTTTATTTATTTTTATGGTCAGCTCAGCCTGCCTTGAGGGCAGGGCTGGTGCAGCATGTGGTGCTGGGGAACCACAGTCCCTGCAGCCGCCTAAGCTTTCCTAAGCAGGCACTTTAGACCACTGAGCCATCCTGCCGGGCCCCTCTTCTCTTCTCTTCTCTTCTCTTCTCTTCTCTTCTCTTCTCTTCTCTTCTCTTCTCTTCTCTTCTCTTCTCTTCTCTTCTCTTCTCTTCTCTTCTCT
>PVJA010037985.1:0-20034 GCA_004027025.1 Myocastor coypus
GTGCTGTGGGTGCAGGCCTTTGTGTAGGCGCTGGTGCTGTGGGTGCTGGCCCCTGGACCCACCTGATCTTTTGGTCACTCTGCACTTCATGTCTGTTCCATTTCTGTCAAAGCAATGGGTACTGCTAGCTGTATACTTTTCCGGTACATGTTTGGAGTGCACAATGGATGCAGTCATGTGAGTAGCTGTATGTGTGTGCTGAACACTGACATTCTTTCTGACTTCAGAAAGAATAGGATTAGTACTTTGGATGTGCTCATGTACACGTGACTCCCGCTCTCCGGTGCTACCGGGTGGAGTCCATTCTCCAGGCCTCTGTGCATCTCGGAGGTCCCAGCAATGGCAGTGCTTGTGGGTTGTAGTAGCAGAGACTCCTGTCCCTACCTCTCTTGCCTGATTCCTCTTTTGATTAGATAGAGCTTCTGTCTCTAGCTGAGGGTTTCCCTTCCCTGGACTCATCCTAGGATATGAATGAAACTGTCAGTACACCTTAGGGCATTACTTGTCCTGGGACCATAAAGTAGAAGTTCTGGCAAACCAAGCTCCTGTCACCAGCTGGGCCTGGACACTAACTGGCAAGGGGAGATAGCGAGAAGCCCCTGCACTCTCTATGGTGATGGCCAGTCAAGGCAGAAAAGGCTCACCACACACTGGCCCGGCATGAGGCAGCTGATCTAATTCTAGCTCCATCTGCTTGAGTCCTGAGGCCCCAATGTGGAGCTGGCCTCTGTCTTCTCTTGTGTGTACAGGGCTGCCTTGTCTCCAGCAGGGAGGATGAGGTCATGCTGTCCTGACCATGTGCCCCTGCCAAGGGATGCCCCATGGCTCAGAGGTGGTGTTCAGCAACGGACACTCCGACCGGTCTCAAGTGGGTGTGAGGCAGAAGGGGAGACTGAACAATGCCCTCAGACACTTTATTTTGATTAACACATTAAAGTGCATGGCAGTGCCTTGCAGAAATTGTAAATCTTGACTGGAGGCAAATGAGAAAACAGTAACAACGTGAAATAATGACTTGGTGTTTCAGCAGTTTGCAATGCCTACTTGATTTTACATGGGAGGCCATGTTGTCACTCCCAAATTAACTTTTGGAAAATGAGTTATTGACTGCATATATAATTTATTACTAATAAGCAAAATATGTATGTAACCTGGGTCTGATGGCGTAGTTAGCAAAGCAAGAAGAGGAAGAATAATTTAGAGGAGACTGAAGGGGGGAGGGAGAAGGGAAGCAGAGTAGTCTGGCTCCAGGCCGACAGGCTTGGCAGGCACGTCACAGCCTGGCCCGTGACCCTGTACTGCCAACAGGGAGCAGTGGACTCTTACGCATTTGTGCAGTTTGGGTGATTAAGTAACTCAGCAGAGCTGAGCAGGCCAGGAGTGAGACCGGGCACTGTCCTCGTCACACTACCCTAAGCCTTATTCCCCCCGATGCTGACCCTGTGCAGTCACCCAGATGGTTCCTGCTGTGGCTGTTCTGGAGAAGGGGCGCAACCAGGGCTGGCTCTGGTGCTAGCAGGATGGAAGGGAGGAGAGCTGTGTAATGGACGGGGCCTGGAAAGAGAGGCCAGGAGGCCCTGGTGCAGACTCAGAGCTCACACTACCTGCAAATTTGCACAGCCCAGGGAGAGGCTTACCTCTCCTCTGTCAGTCTCCCTGTGTGTGAAATGGGCACAAGCACAGCTGCCATTGTCCTTCTGCCAATTATGATAACGGTGACAGAGAAAAGCTTGCCAATCTCTCGTGCTGTCCTCAATTTCCTGTCAGGCCTTGTCTGCTCCTCGAGATCACCTCACTGATAGTCTTTTTGTAGGAAAAAGGAGTTGTTTGCTTAATGAAAAAAAGTTTCTTCTAGATTAAAAAAAAAAAAATATTCCCTCCCCTTCTGTCACTCGGAAGCCCAGCCTGGCGAAGAGAGTGCAGCATCACGACACTGCCTAATGAACATGTGCTGTGCTTCTAGGTGTAAAACAGACTTATAAACTCGCTGTCTGGGGCGCGACACCACGAAACTTCTGATCTATGTACCAGCGATGTTTCAGAGGCATTTATACGGGAAGATTAATACTAAAAGCATAAAGACTTCTATAAGCTGAGAATTATTTAAATAATTAAATATATTTCCGTAATTACAAAATGGTTTATTTCATAACTTATTTTAACGATTACTTAAGTAATTATAAAATGGAATTATTATCCAGCTATGATGTGGTGGGGTGACACTCCCAGGGGTGGGGAGACAGACAATGGCATTTAGCCACTAGATCTTGTGGAATGAGAATTAGAAAGATTATTACGAAAAGGCTGTCAGGGTTCACAAATGGCCAAGGCTGCATATTTTATATTTATAAGTACATTTATCTAGAACATTTACATTTGTAATGGAAGAATTATTTCAGCAGTCGTGCCATGGGCATGTAAAGCTGTCTGCTCATTAAAGTTTCTAACAGCGGTTCTCTAATTCTCTTAAAATAAAATTCTTAATTTAAATTAGAATTATAGTGTGCGAGTATCCACTGTCTTCCTCGTGCTAACCAGAAATCTTCAGTAAGCTTAGTTCCCATTTCTATTTCAGTGGTCAGTGATTTTTCCAAGGCTTTGGTTATTTGTGAATGCCAAGCTAAGAAAATGTGTTTCTTAATAAGAGAAGCTATAACTGAATTTCCTCCGTCAAAAAGTCAGGCAGCGCATTAGGATGCTAGCTGTTCTATAATTTGGCTCCAAGTATACTACAGACAAGCAGAGACCGTTGAGAATGTGGAGGAGCTGTGAGACTCTGGGACGATGTTGGGCCCCACATGGTGTCATTCAAACCTGGCTGTGTCACATCCCCTCAGAACCCAGTAGGCTTGTCATTGCCAAGCTGAGGAAGGCCAACCTGTAGGGCTCCACGGAGGCTCTGCGTCACATAGCCAGTGATGATAGACGGCAGCACCCAGTGCCATCGTGGCTGGAAGAGGAGTGCGCTTTTTAATTGATGTATCTGGGCAGCCCTAGGGGAGGAGGGTGTGAGATCCGGGATTGATGGCTCCTAAAGGAAGGACCTTGAATGAAGCATGAGAAGCAGTCACTAGTGACTGATGAAGATCATACTGCATATACTTGATCACATCAGCTCCTGGTCTTCCAGGGGATCCTCAGGGTCCCTTGACAGCAGAGTGAGGGTAGCACAACTGTAATCAGCTGGTCTCTGTGGCCGTCCAGTGGTGCACTGGAACTGGGGACAACGCCAGCTGAACTGAGTGAGCATGGCACTTGATGTGGAGGGCCCATTGGAGGACAGCTGCCAACAGCACGATGAGGAGACCTGGAGAGTTGTGAGTGGGCTGTGGAGTTTTCTAGAGAAGTTCATGATGCTGGTCTTCCTGTTACGCACTCAGCTATTCTCCCATGAGGAGCACAGGACCTCGCTGTCGCAGTTTTTTTTTTTGTTGTTGTTGTTTGTTTTGTTTTGTTTTCAGGGGAGCTCTGGTCATTACCATGAGCACTGCTTCCTGCCTGCAAGGAAGCTCCCTCAGCTGCTGACACAGACCTTTCACCCCACTGGCACAGACTTTCTAGCACTGTTAGGGTTTGTGCATAGGGGTCCCCCCAAAGCCTCTTGCAGTCACTGGGGCTGGGGCGGCTTCTGGAATTTGTAATTGATTATCATGGAAATGGGTGCTGCCTCTCTCCTGGGGCAGGTGATCTGCATTCCAGTGTAAGAGAGGAAGAGAAGTCAGCTGCTTGAGCAGCTGCTAGCTCTCCCAGCGCTCTTGCTCTTAGCCGCCGCCATGGAAGGTTGCCCTCTGCCATGTACCAGTCTGCTTTGGAGCCAGGTGAATATGGACTGAAACTTCCAGTAACTGGGAGCTAAATAAACCTTTCCTTCCCTCATTTTGAGTGTCGGGTGTTTGTCCCAGCAAGGAGAGAAGAGTGACTAAGACAGACACCCACCCACTGCTCACCTTTGGCACTTCCCAGCGCAGACCAGTCTCACGCAGACTTACGGGAGACATTGTCAGGACTTCTAGGCCTCCAGTTGGACTCATGGGGGCCACCGTCCTGAGCCTTGAGCCTTCATATGTACTCATGCTGGACATTGGCATGGGATCGAGGCTGAGCTGGACTTTTAGGGTCTTTCATTTGTGAACATATTTCCCGTACTCTTTTGTATTTGATTCTTTGAGTGACTACAATAAAGTAATCTTATAAATCATGCATCTTGCATTGTTTCCCTGGAAAGCCCTGACTGCAAGCACCCAGGCAGCTTAGTGCTAGTGGTCACTGCAGCACCTGCAGCAGCAGGTTCAGTGACCCTTAGCAGTCACCCCGCCCTACCTCTCTCCCAACCCTGCTTCTCTCCATGGTCTGGGCTTGGAAGGTTTCTGATCTGAACACAAACGCAGCCCCAGAAGATGCTGGACCACCTTTCTTCCTTCCACAGATAGCTACCTTCTGCAGGTGGGCTCTACACTTCCTGGATTTGAAAGTTGGCCAGTACAAGGCCCACGAGATGGTTGGAACACACATGGCCACGTCGTCGCTAATGGTGAAGGGCCACTTTCTCAGTCTTCGTGGCCCTTTAGGCTAAGAACAAGGACTTTTTTTTTTTCATTTTAGATTTTGGCTCCATAAATAGTTCTACACTTGATCTTAGCCAAAAGGCTGAGAAGTGATCCATAAATAGTTCTCAATCGCAACGTAACACAGCTGTTTCTTAGGCATCAGTTGGATTCAGGAGGTAGAAAGGGGACAGCAGGAAAGGCTCAGGGAGAAGCCAAAACCCTGACTCCAGGAACCTCTGTCTTCACGTTGGAGACACGGGTAACCAAGCAGCAATATTTTTTGTTCTTTTCTTATGTATTTAGTAGAGGGTCTACAAGGTCTCATTACACTGATAGGACCTGTAGTTATCCTCCAGTTTTCAGCCTCCTAAGTGCTAGGATTATGAGCACATGCCACCATGACCAGCGTCAGTGGCCATTTCAGGGTACCCCAGGGGCAGGGTGGGCATGGCATGTGGGGGATCGAACTCCAGTCCCTGAGCCTATCTAAGCAGGCGCTTTAGTCTGTGGCACAATTTGGCAGTATCTTTAACCCCCACCCCCCCGCCCGTGTTGCCCCAGCATCTGCAGAGCCTGGCCCCTGCACGGCGTCCCAGATGCGTAGACTTGGCCATAGGACTCCTCCCCTGGAGGGCTGACCTTGAAAATGATACTTCTGCTGTATTAAATTGATTGGAAAAACACCAGTCTAGCCCTCTGTCTCCACTCATTCTGGTTCCTTTGCAGAATACTTTCTGGATGATTCTTGGAGCACATCTAAGGGGAGGGGGACAGGAAACATTGGACACCCATGGGATGTCAGCCCAAAGACCTGTGCTGGAGGCAGAAATGAAGCATTTTGAAGGTCACTTGCCTACCCTACCCACCCCTCTCAATCCCAGGGTCCTCTTGGTTTTCCAAGAGTCCTTCCTTTTTGACCTCCTCCTCTTGATGAAGGACGTGGGCCTCCAACCTTGCTAAGCCTTACTGTGCAAGGAGAGCCCCGGTCCTCCTTCCACGTGCTCCGCTCAGCTCCCCTGTGGGGCTCCTGGCAGAAGGCATCCTCATCTTTCAATGCTCTTGTTCCTATCTGTTGCTTGGTCAAGTTATGGTTGTTTCCATCCCTCATCCATGTGCCTGCTTGCTCGGCTCTGCACCCTAGGCCCATGGAGTGCCTGACGCACAGTTTTCTTCCAAAAGTGCTCCTTACATAGATAAAATGCCCAGGACCCTGCCTTCCCCGGTGGCCTTCTCCCTCAGCACTTGCCTTTCTCTTTGTAGCTGTGGCTTCTCCTCAAGGACGTATGTCTCACAGGTGGAGTCTGTCCTTCCTGCATTTTCTGGGGACTAGCGGGCCTTGGAAGCAGCAGCAAAACTTCTTGGAACTGATTTTTGTCCTCATGCTGTCCCTCTCTCTTTCCTACAGCGTTGACTCCCCTGGGTCTTGCTGTGCTGCTCCTGCTGGCCCTAGCTGTGCCCCAGCTGGGTGGCTTACTTTGTCCCCCCAAAATGCTCTTCTTGTCCTCCCTGTCCTTTCTGTTCCAGAATGCAGAGCCCCAGTCAGTTCTTAACTACAGAACTAGCCAGTGTTTACTAGAGAAATAGACATAGCACGAGATAAGCACGTTTGTAAGAATTTACCTGATTGGCATACAGCGGCCACCCCCAGTCGGCTGTGGAAGCATGCAGAAGTTCGGTCTGTACACCCGAGACTCAGGGATTTAGTCAGAAGTCAGGAGTTGCTGCAAAGTCGCCTGCCATTCCGTAGCAGGGGCCTGGTGATCCGGGGGCGGGGAAGGTTGAGCCTGTTCAGCTGAGCTTCTCTTACCCAGGTTGACGCCATCCTAGTGCTGAAGCCTGGGGAATCCTGAGGGCTGTGTCTGCAGTGTTCCTTCTTATCCCCTTATTCCCAGGTCCCTGAAGGCTCTAGGCAGAGACCTCCCAGTGGGGTGGGTGGAATGGGACCTGCCTCATCAACCCTGGGTCATTAGCCCGGTCCTGGACTCTGCATCCAGCTCAGGACTCCCTTGGCCTTTGCTCTTCTGTGTAGTATCTATGGAGAAAGACAGCTCTCTGCCCCTCTGAGCCTGCAGAACTAGGTGTCCTCAGGGAAGTGGCCTGCTGCCTTCCAGGGAAGCAGTGCGTAAGGAACCTGAATCCCTGTTGCTAGCAGCGCTCAGCAGAGAGACTGACACAAGTGGCGTTCACCTCCGTGCAATCAGGGCTTCACGGGGGCCACGGAGACGGAATTTTTAAATAATTGTTCGTTGTGTGTGAGAGTCAGGCTGGAAGGAGGCAATTCCCCAGAGAAATCATCCTGGGAATAACTCAAATATAATGTAGTTTCAGCTAAGATGCTGTTTCCAGAATCTAACTTTTTCTTTCCATTCTTTTTTTTTTTTTTCTCTCTCACTTCTTGATTTTATTGCCATTTTTGACATTAAGAGAAATTGAAAACCTGTTTAGGTTTCATAGCTTCACATTTCAGAGCTAAGTGACGTAGCCAATGGCCGGGACGCATCTGATTTGTGCTTCACCATGAGCCCTTCGCTTCCTTGTTTAATTGCATGGGCTTCCACAAAGGGGCCGTGTTGGGATAAAAGGATAAATTGCTAAGGTTAACATTAGCTTTCCTTTTGTAAGGGTGCCACTTATCAGTTACAAAAAGCAATAAAACCAGGTGTGATAAAATTGGATTGAGAAAAAGGATGGGTTTGATTTTATGAAATGGGCTATTTGGTCCAACTTGGCTGGATTCTCAGAGCAGTCCAGAGAGAGCAAAGACAAAAAATGGAAAAGGTTAACCTGGGGAGGGCATGTTAGGCCCATGCCAGAGGCCTGAGAGCTGACTGTGGCCCCAGGGAGGGCTGGGCCCTGGTCCTGCAGAAGACCCTGGGTTTCAGTTACAAAGAGTACTAGAGCCTTTGTACCTGATTATGAGCTTCTTCATGGACAAGTGCTTCCCTTATTCACCAACAGAATACAGAGGGTGAGGAGATAGCTCAGTGGACTAAGCACCTGCTTCGGCAAGCACAGGAGATGCAATTTGATTCCCAGCACCACAAGCTGCACCGTGCACAGGTCCTGACCCTGAGCACACCGAGTCAGTCGCTGAGTCTGGGCATGGCACTGCACACCTGTAGTGCCAGCATCAGGAAGGCTGAGACCGGAGGATCACTATGCCTCTGAACTTCACAGTGAGACACTGTACCAGATACATAAATTAAAAAAAATTAATGCAATAAGGAGCAGGTAAGATTGTGCTCATACTTCTTTTAGTAATAAACATCTAGGACACATACATTTGCATACCATGGTGTATTCTTTCTTGGCCAGTCTGTTATGCATGCTCTTTTATGATTCTCACTTGTAATTGGAAACAGAACCTTTGCCTTTCTAGCTGCTGCTAAATCTAGTTTCCAAGATCCTAGATTGAATAAATTTCCCCCATGTCAACTGAAAACCTCAGAAAGTATCTTATTTGGAAAGATTCTTTGCGAATGTAATTAGTTAGGAATTCTAAGATGAAACTATCTTGGGTTGGGGGAAAACTCTCAATTCAGTATCTGCAGTCTTTATAAAAAGAGGGCTGGGAGAAGCTCAGAGGCATCAGTACCTGCCTGGCAAGTGCAAGGACCCAAGTTTGATTTCCATTACTGAAAAAAAAAAAATGAAATAAGCATTAAAAAGAGGGTAGCCAAGTGTGGTGCACACCTGTAATCTCAGTACTCTAGGAGACAAAGGCAGGAGGATCTTAAGTTTCAGCCTACGCTTGGTACTTTAGAGATCCAGAAAGAGGTAGGGTGATGGGCTGCAGAGAGGTAGAGAGAGTCACCTAAGTGGGGAACAGGCTCCTAAGTCACTCGTCTTCCTAAAAAAGAAGTTTCCCCCTAAGCTGAAGGGGCAGAGAAAGCCTTGCTCAGCTGTCCTTTGATTCAACAGCACATGTATTTGTGGGATCTGGACCAGCTATTCCCAGTGAAGCTCCTTCCCTTAGAAGGAGCTTTGCTGCTTTTCAGCCCTGGGGAAACGCTACCCATCATGCTTCCATTTCCCATGGAGCAAGTGCAGGATGAGATGCAGGTGGCTTGGCGGCATTCCCAGAGCCGGATAGTTTTGCTTCAGGGTCAATATCAGCGCTCTTCCCTGGGCCCCTGACCTCCGCCTTTACTACCATACTGACTGCCTTCCTCCAGCCCTGTCCCTACAGGGCTTTCCCTACCCCACCGCTAACAGGTCAGTGCACTCGGAATGGGCGCTTCTTGTACAATTAGGGCCTGCATCATGATGATACGAGCAGCTGAAGGGAAAACGACAGCGAGAGAACTTGGAAGAACTTGAAAGCAAAAAGAATTAAGATTGTATGTCCGTGTGCCAGCTTCACTCAGCGAATATGATCAGGCGTTGCAGTGAATACCATCAATGCAAAGTTATACTACTGAATTTTTTAAAAAAATGAAAACAAACCATAATCTCAGAACCACAGTGAGGTAAGACATTCTCAGAGCAAGCAGATGAGCCAATTTCATTAGCACCATCTCGCTTAGCTCCGGGGTGCACGGGACCCTTTGTGGGCAAACAACTCAGCTAGTCTGACCGTGATTGGCAGCGACAGCTGTCTTTGTGTGGGATCACATCCCTCAAGAGAACTCCTGTGCTCCTTAAGGCAAAGACATGAGTTCGAGGACTACCAGTTAATGCTCAGGACCCTCACCCCGGCTGGGCAAGGGGATCCCCTGCAACTCTGATAGAGGAGCACAACTGAAGTCACTGAGGGGCTGAGATCTGCACCGGAAGGAGTCATGGGCCACGTGGCAGTGGAGCTGGTCACCAGCCCCCTCCCAGAGACTGAGGGACCATAGCGCTATTATGGGCTCAGTGGACCGCACCTCTCCCCAGCTGCGTGCTTGTGATGCATGGCCCTCTTCTCATGAGGCAGGTAGAGCCGAGGCTGGACAGCGAGGGCAGTGACCACAACCAACCTCTCCATCCTCCCTGAGCCCAGGGAGGTTCAGGATGAACATCGGCAGGTGCCAGCTCCCTGCCTCCATCTTGCTGTAGTCCTAGCATGCTGGGACCGGCAGAGCATCCGTAAGGAAATAGGTTTCCCCTGCAAGACCTGCAAAGTTGAGTGACTGAAGGCAACCCGAGCACGCTCAAGGCAGAAGTCAGCATGTGGTTAATGCATGCTTTTCTGTCAGGTGGAAACATCGGCAGGTGATTGCAGTCAGTGTGGACCTCCTAGCAAAAATGGTTTGTTCTCATGATCAGAGAGCCCTCTCCAGAAACGTCTGGGTCATCAGCCTCAGGAGTCACCCATCCTTCCCTGGAGGGAGCTGAGAAGGGCTGGTTAACCAGCAAGTCTCACTGCGGTAGCATACTGAAGTTGTAAAGCCGGTGATTTGCCACCTAGCTACCACGGAGCTGAGTGAGAGTAGCTAGAGGTGTTACAGGTAGCTGTGTTAGGCAGAAATATTATAGGCAGTCGCACAGGGCCAGGCCCTCAGAAGGAGCCAGTGTAAGAAGCAAGGTACCTTTCAACTGGGAGAGAGATACTCTCCCTCTGTGGGCCAGACCTCAAGACAAAAGATCAAACATATGCCTTCCTCCCTACAGATATAAACAACCAGGGTTGGTATTCTAAATAGATCTTGCACCTGTGTGGAAACCAGAACGTCATTGACTCAACCCCTCACAGGAAAAGCCCCTGTTCTCTATTCTTGCCTGCTTGTAGGTGACTGGCTTTTCCCTTTGGTCCTGGATTCAATTAATTATGCCTAGCAGTGGTACCTGTGATCCTCTTGGTTGACCGTAGCTTTGTTCCACTTCCTGGCCACCTAAGGCATTCCCATGTGTTCTATCTTGGACTTGGCTTGCTGCATAATTTTGCTCTCTAAACATCCCTAGAAAAGGCAGATCCCCAGAGTCTTCCCAGCAAGGTAGAGCTATCCGTGCTAGGTTTGGCATGACTCATACCAGGTCACAATCTGAAGGTGCTAGTACAGGATACATCCTGTAGCACCTGGCACTGGGGGAGCAGGTAGGCACTGCCTCAGACAGGAACCAGGTGGGAAGTGTGTGGAGTTGGATGCTGGTCTGTAGAATGGTTTTCCCATCGTTGTGTGAATGTGGTGCGTAGGATAGACTTGGGTACCTTCTGGGCGGTGGGGATGGGAGTGGGGAGATGGGACTAGAAAACTTTGCAAACCACGTGGGAAGATGGACTGTTTGGGTAATAGCGTTCCAGGAGCAGAGCCGCCATCGAGGGAGATACAGAAGTGTTTACACCTCACGCCTCCCACTGGATAAAGGACAGATGAAATCAAGAGTGTCATACATAAAAAATGGAACTATACAACTGGTGGAAGAAGCCAGGAGAAAATCATTGTGTAACACTGGAAGGAGGAAGGTTCTTCTTCATAGAGCAGAAACCTGGAAGGAATTGAAATCTGACCAGGTGAAAATCTGGCCACCTACAAAGAAACATGAACAAGGATGAAGCAAAATACAGTCTGTTCATCCTACACACAGGAGTCCATAAACCTA
Source organism: Myocastor coypus (assembly GCA_004027025.1). Taxonomy (NCBI): domain Eukaryota; kingdom Metazoa; phylum Chordata; class Mammalia; order Rodentia; family Myocastoridae; genus Myocastor; species Myocastor coypus. The sequence goes on from PVJA010037985.1 coordinate 11,073, forward strand.
TGGGGCAAAGGAGTCCATAGTCTACAAGGAAGTGGGCAGGGATATTAATGTAAAGCTTACTACTGGGCAGGGCCTCAGGGACAGAGAACAACAGCTACATGCTCTTTGTGAAACTCGCCAGGCCAGCGAAGGTGCCTGGCACACAGTAGGTTCTCAACAATTGGGGAAAGAAAAGTGAGGTGAACGTTTACGGCATACATTGTTGTCCTTCAGTCCTTCAGATAATGAGTGCCACAGGCCACAGTGCAGTGTTGCGTTATGTGGCCAGGATGTGGAAAGCCCAGCTGTGCCCCTTGGAGGGAGAGGCGAGGTCACGGTGTGCAACACGGGTCACGTGGCAGAGCTAGCAGAATCTCAGAGGTCCGTAGTCAGGATCTAGTCGCTCACCTTCTGGGACTTAGTCCCAGAACCTTTTCAGGTGACAGGTGAGGTGTCCTAGGGGCTGCCTTTGTGGGCAACATTTGCACACGTCATGGTCAGCCTGAAGGTTGTGTAGTAAGAGATCAGCAAATGTTAGCACATCCAACAATGGAGTGTGTAAGTAATTGAAAAAGATGATGTGGGTTTTAGTCACTCGGCTTTCAAAGATATATTTTTTTGAAAGACATAAAATAAGTAGGCACTCACACATACACTATTGTATTTTGTGCAATATCAAACAAAACATAAGAAAGTTGCAACATTCACTGCTTTTGGTGAGAGTCACGTGATCGAGTTTGAGGTGGCAGGGACAGGAAGAAACATGGGATGGGAAGAGGTTAAAGGATGAATCTCATAAGAGACACAGCACGTCCATCCAGTTTTTGAAATGTGAATTATGCAAATGTAAAATTATACCTATTAAAATTTAGATCGATTCAAAAATTATAGTCATATCCCATTTGCCTAAGTGTTTTACGTGTAAAATAAAAAACCCAAAGTCGAAACTGTTCAAGGATTTGTGTAAAGCACCTTTCAAATTTTCTGTAATAATTGCTCAGAGTTGATGTTAGCTGAGTGTGTATCTCTGGAAGGGGCCACAACTAGAATTCATCTTGATGTCCACTGTACTAATTAGATACAGGAAGTTTCCTAAAAGTAGAATAATTTTGGGGGATACCTGCCATTTAATTCAGATGTTTACTTCTCTTCTTGGCAGTCTGTCTATCTCCAGTGTGGATTAAGCAATTTTACAGGCAAGAGGGATCTTTTATCTGCCTGGTAAGACTTTGCAACCCATTTTCTAGGTACGCGGCATGGAAACCAGCAGAGCATGCTCATTTTTATTGTGTTCTATTGTATTAGGCAGTACTTTAATTTCCACTATTTCAACTCATAAAGCCTGTCATCGATGAAACTAATTGCATCAGAAACAGCCAGGGAACTTCACAAGCATTCGAAACACATAAATAACACCACCAATTAGCCGCCGGGATACCAAAGTGCTCCATCTTCTTGTCAAAAGCTGGAACGCACTGCTCTAATTGCACCAGAAGCAAAGAATGGCACTGCGCTCCCCTGCCTTTGGCTTGGGCAGTGTCCTGGGGACTGGAGGAAGAGAGCATCTCCTTTGGGAAGCGGTGTGCAGTTTAGGATGCAGGGTGGGTGCGCAGCTCACTTTGCAGCGGACCACTTTTCATCAGGCACCAGGTGGAACAGTGCAGAAGCAAGGGCAGGGAGCGCCCAGCTCTACAGGACAGCTTGTGCTTTTCCCTCTCTTTGTGGACCCAAAGTGCTTGTAAGGCAGCGTGACTCAGTTCTTCATAGGTGACAGCCGCACGAGCCTGGTAGAAGAGCCCTGCAGGAGAGTACAGTGGCCGCCATTTACATGCAGGACAACGCCACAGCTGAAGGATGGTGGGCGTGGCAACGAGGCAGAACTGGGGAGAGCTCGCCGTCCCAAAGAGGCAGGTGGTTTTACCCGTGAGTTTTCCACCGTGGAGTTAGCAAGGGTGGCGCACAGGACAGTGGTGGTGATGCCTTTTATAAAGCTGCTTCCTTTGAAACACGGGAGGCATCTCGGTTGGGCGTCAGAGGACTACAGGAAATGATCCATGGATACATAATCCCATCATTCTTGTTGCTTTGTGAAGTAGTTCCGGAAGTTCTTTCTGGTGTGCGTCGTTGGTTTCGCTCTTATGGCTCCCTCTGTGTTCTCAAACTAGGCAAGATCTCTCCCTTTCTTGACCATTTTGACTTTGAGGAAGATCAGAAGTCACACGGCACCTGATCCTGTGAAGAAGGCAGATAAGGGCGCATTCCCTGGTGACAGGCCTGCCTTTCCCTGCAGGGCCCTGGGCAGCAGCGCTCACTGTTGTTTGGATTACACTTTGTAGATAAGGAGGCGGACTCCCAGGACTACTTCAGAAAGTGGACAGCGGTGAGATAAGTGGGTCTGAACAGAGAGGGAGAATTCTGAGGGAGATTAATGGCAATGCATCTCTTACTGAAATTAACTATTTTCAGATTAACATTTGCATATTTTGGATCACTCTTTGTATACAGTAGTTGACTTGTATTTACTCATTGTTTCTTTATAATAGCTTTGTGCCTTTGTCTCACCAGGTACCTTGCCTAGACTCTCTGGGGACAGGGTGTAGCCTCTACACAAGCCCAAGGCCAGTTGTACTACATGCTCTTCTGTTCCCTGAGATCCACTGTAGCACGTTGACTTCTTTCTTACAGTCTTCAAGGTTCCACGCTGAAGTGAGCTCCTGGGCCCGGCAACCCTCACCCCTCAGCACACTGTATAATGGTCAACAGGGCACTTCTATTGTGGACTCTGTACAGACCTGCTGTGGCTAGATTTTGCTGGTGGCCGGATGTACCAGGCAGCTGCCACTTGACGGGGGAGATTCCCAAATGACTGGAGTGGAGGGTGGGGACTCTCTGTTTCGGCTGCTTTGGCTCTTGTCAGATGCCACACCCTCATCCCTGTTTCTCTGCCACTTTGCTTCATTTCTGTTTGAAGGCCGGATGACAACCCTGCTGGCTGCTTTGGTGGACAGTGGTTCTTTCGTCTATGTATCCATTTAGTCAGCCACACATTTATTAAGTGACTGTTTTGTGTTCATGGCACAGTTGATCTAAAATAGATTTAAAAGCTAAGAGACATGATTTCCATTTCCAGAGGGCTTGCAGATACAAGATGAGTCATTTAAATGTGATATGCTAGACTAGAAACATGTGTAACATATTTTAACTCACATAAGGCCAATAAAAGCCTTGGTCCTTATGGCATATTTGGCGCACATGGTGCAGTGAGGGGGCATTGGAGACCCGAAAGGCTTTCACAGGCAGAAAGGCAGCAACTCTAAGGAACAGAAAATATGGAGGTGCTTAGGAGGCAGCGTTGAGCCCTAGGAGTAGCTCTTCTCTTGCTTGAACCAGAAGCAGAAGTGACAGGGACATGGCCAGCCTGAGGAGGGAGGTCGGGTCCCATGAATGGCAAATGTAGGCAGATGCTGGAGACCTTCCGCTTCTCACAAGGAGGAGGCAGACGCGTGAGCTGATCTCTTTAGTATGAATCATACAGAGATGAGACATGGAGAGTGGAGCTCAGAGTGTGGATGTTGCCCTCGCCAAGGGATTCTAGCATCCCAGGGAGGGAGAGGACTAGAACGTAGCCTGCTGAGTACCAAAGATGCAGGGAGTTGTTCCGGGGAGAGCACGGACATTCATTTACAGGTCACGCTTGCTGGAGGAGGGGCAGGGCGAGTGAACAAGGCCCTAGGAAAGAGGTGTGGCACGAGCTGCTTCCCTCAGAGATTGTACAGAGCTACTGCTGGGCAAGGGAGGCCCAAGGTCGGATTTGCAAATGGACACGCTGCTGTGGGGGCCACAGACTCAGAGTCTCCTTGATAGAGAGACACAGAGCTAGCCCGGGGTGGGGGGCAAGCAGACAGAGCGGGGGAAGGAGACATCCGCGACAGGAACTCTCGCCTCTCCACTTCCCAAATAAAGTGGTTCTTTGCAACAGATGCTTCAAGGTAAGTATGAGCCTGACTGCTTTAAATATTTAATACCTCTAAAACAAAGTCAAAAGACAAGTTCCCTGGAAATTGTCCATAGACTAAGGCAGAGCAAATACAGCATAGTCTCGTGTTCTGTCTTTTTCTCCCCATCTTTAGAAACACGGCCCTTCCCTGGCATAAAAATGCATGGTGTGTGTTTGGGGCTGGGCTGGCTCCCTGAAGGCTGTGGCAGGGCATCCGTCTTTCAGATGTTGGGTGGTTTGTTTGATCCCAACCCAAATCAGATTGTTCAGGCTGACGTTCCAGATCAATGCCTGAGTCCAGCACCGCTTTCATTCTCCTGCGTCCGAGCGCCAATCGCAAATCTGTATTCGTGAAAGGTTATGTTTGCCTTAAACTAATTAAAGCTATTTGTATCAAATGACTGGAATAACCTCCCTTTTGAAAAGGGAGAACGTAACTGGAAGAAGTTGGTTTAAAACGAAAGTCCGAGTTAATTTCATCAATGGAGATGAGAACTGCACTATTAATTTTATTACATCTCAATGTGAAAATAAATCAGTTAGGTGAGAATTGCATTTTCATGGAGATTAGTCTGCAAGAATCAGCGCGGCCTTGATCTGAGCTCTCTGGAGAAGACCTGGGCTACCCGAGCTGAAGCTGCGTGGGTGTAAATCAAGGCTGCCAGTCGATTGGGCAGAGGGATTCCTACTGCTCTCTCAAATTCACTTTTTGCTTTAGTCACGGAGACTTACCCAAAGCATGAGCATTCTCTTGCGCATTGAGCACACAGCTGCGTATGTAGCTGTTCACTTAAATCAAGCACACGGGCTACATTAGGATGTATCTATCACAGATCACGACTTGCAGCCAAGAGAATGCTTCGAGTATTTTAAATATTTATTCTTTTTTTTTTTTCCTTTTATACACTTATGGAAGCCCTGTTGAGGCTAGGCACCCAGCTAGGAGCAGGGGACAAAAAGACAGTGAGCGTTGCTTGGATAATGAGCAATGAGTGTTTTCTGCTCTTTCCCATAATGACGGTGTAAGATGCATTTTTATAAGAAGCAAGGGAAGATTTTTTTAGCCTTTTTTTCCTGTGCCCACTGAAAGGGAAATTCAAGCACTGAGGAAAGGAGCTTCAGTGCGTAGCATGAGCTGCGCCAGACTGCACACAGCCCTGCGCTCTCTGCGCAAGCGCAGGTGCGTCCTCTGTGTGCTCTCTGCACACGCGCAGGTGTGTCCTGTGGCAGCACGCCGCGGCTGTGTCCTGGCTTGCTTCTGCACTTTAGTATGGACCGTGCTCCTCGGGAAGAGATCAGCGGCCTTTCCCAGCGTGTTTGCAAAGACACTCAGCTGTTTCCTTTCAAGCATTTGTGATCAGATAATCACCCCCACCGATTCTGAGAAGTCCCACCTCGGTGCATGAGGGGGGCCTGAGTGTTTACACGGTACGTGTGTGGCCACAGAGAGCCCCTCTCTGCTTCTGACCTGGGCGGTGGACCTAGGTCTCCTTCCAGGCTGGGGCTCTCTGCGTGTCCCTCACAGGCAGAGCCTGGGTGCTGGATGAGGCTGGTTCGGGTGGATTTTCCCCCAGCAGTTAGTAGGGTCCCACAACATGGGCAGATAGTGAGCACAGCAGGGTATAGTTAGTAACTCTAGCCATAGTCAGAACCTTCCAGGTGGTGTTACTTACCTGCTCCATTGGTGGGGAAACTAAAGTCAGCTGTTACCACATACTTTGCAGCTACTAAGGGCCAACGTGTAGATTCCTGGCCAAACTACAGCCTCTGCACAGAGCCCACCTCGGTCCTGAAGGCAGCTGCTGCCTCACTCTTCCCTTATCCTTGACCCTCCAGGACCCCAGGGGAGGAGGGAAGCAACCAGTCCTTTGCTGAGCCAAGCTGCAGAGCCAACTTTCCTGGCCCATGTCCTTTCAGGCCCCAGGCCCTGACGGCACAGCACACAGCTGGGCCCTTCATGGTCTGATCCCCATCTCTCCTCAGGCTTGGGACGAGAACCGGAAGGCACGGGAGGCTCAAAACAGACGATCACACGAGAGGCCCAGCACACGCCCTCTCAACAGACATGGCCACTGCTGGGCTTCGTGCAATGGCCATAATTCCTCTTCCAGAACATAGATTTCACAAATCTCATTTTTATGTTACAATCCCTTTAATATTGAATCTTTCTTTTCTGGTACAAAAATGTTCCTATTTAATAAAATTTAATGATGTGATTTAGAAAATGAATGTATTTAATCATGCATTTCTCTTTTACATTGAACTGAAGGTTACACAAGAAGGTAGTCTGAGGAGGTTTTAAAATATGAAGTCGTGTTTCTTCCTGCTAAAATAACCAGTGTCTTAAACACAGCCCTTTAACTTGAGGACTGGAGCGCTTAATTTTGACATTGTCAAAGGGCACCCAGGACCATCCCCAGGGTCCTTCCCACTCCTCTTCCTCTACAAAGCCATAGTGACATTTTCTTATATTTATAAAACTATGTGACATCTAAATTACATCAGGCAACCTGACTTTATCACTATATCATTATATATCATTCAATGGACACTTCAGTAAGTTAGTGTCCTGTGGGAGTTTCAGGTGCCAGCAGTGCAGAAATGAGGGGCAGCTGGTCTGAAGGCTGGCCCTAAGCTGGCCTCTGCCCATCTCCTGCTCTCATCTGGCACCTGCCCCCGCCCCTGCACCCGCCTCAGCTGCCTCAGCTCTGGAACTTCACTCTTGCTGTTCCTCTTCTCCATGCCGCACTCTTCTAAGATGCCTACTTTCTTGTCTCCTCTCTTCCTATCTTTCGGAGCCCAGTTCCCTGGCCTGAGTCCCGACAGTGGACTGCTTCCCCGCAGCGAGGCTCTGCTTTTCTTTGCCCTCTGTTCCCCTAGGGCCTGCGCCATGCCTACAGGAGGGCAAAGCTTGGCGGACGTTTCTATGTGGAGACAGTTACCAGCCCTGGTCTTGAGGTGGAGCTACTGGTGGCCTCCTCCTGCTGGGTCGGTCCAGAACCAGCTGCTAGAGAAAGGAGGGTTCAGCACCCTTCGCGTCACAGAAGCACCCCTCAGTACCCGTGTGACAAGGCCGTCAGTAACACACATGGCACATCTATTTTAGTGAAGGGCAGGTTAAGCGTCTTCATGTCCACAATAGAATGGCTCAGTTTTCGCTCACATCATTTGCGGGGAGCCTCTTGGCCCCGCCCCTCCGGGGTCATGTGGATGGGCAGTCTTTGCCTGAGCTCCTGTAGATCGCTGCCTGACTAGCCTGGTTATCCAGGCTGCCTACCAGGTTGGACAAGGTCGTGTCCAGGGGCCTAGAGATGCCCATGGCCCCCAAGGGTGGCACTGCATTCCTCAGGCACCCTTGTGGGGCCTGACGTCCTCTAAAGGACAATTTTCTGTACTTCTGATTAGGACTCCCTTGGACTAAAAGAAAAGCTTAAATCCAGTTGAGTTGCACAGAGTTTTGATGTTTCTAGGTTTATACATCGTAAGTCAAGACTCTACTGTTCTATCTTTCAGCACCTTCTCTCCCTAGGACCTGGGGCCTGGGGACAGCCACTCATAGGTGTGGCTTAGGGCCCAGCTGGCCTCATAAGGACGCTCGCCTGGGCTGCCCTCATGCTTCTTGGAAGGGCCTGCTCAGGCCCCCAGCTGGGGTCCTGCTCAGTGTACACACGCATTGCGCTCCAGTCCCTGCGGCGAGGGCAGCCGTGACTGTCCACAGAAGCTCCTCGGTCAGCACCACACCAAGTGCGCTGCTAAGACTCCAAGGCACTGACAGTGCTGGAGCGTGCGGTGCTGGTGCACGCACGGGAGTGATGGAGCGCATGGCTCTGGAGGAGTAGCTAGCAGGGCGCTCCTGGAATTGCTTTGTTTTCTCATTAAACAATTAATTCGTGGCTCTCTGGAGTGTACAGTGGAGAACCGTCTGTTGATCCTGTTAGTTAACGTGCTGAAAGGCAGAGCCATGAAGAGTGAAGAACTGGAGATTCAGCCGTGGGAGCATTTAGAGTGAAGCGGGAGCTTCGGGAGTGAATCGTGAGGGGTCTGGGAGATCTTGGGGCCCGGGCAGGTGACAGACCTGTGCTGCACACCTCTCCAGGCCCCATGCCTATCACACACATGTGTAAGTGTTGGGGTGGCCTCTGGTCCTGAGGGGAGGCCTCCGCACTCTGTCCCGCCTTCTGCAGTGAGACCCCGGAGCCCTCCTCCCACCGCCAGCTGGCTCTGTCCCAGGACCATGAGCTCTTTATGGTCACATCCATCAAAATTCAGCCTAGAGGTACAGGAGACACTGCAACATCAAGCCACATCACCTTTCTCCCAAACCTCTTTAAGGTCTTCACGCCTGTTGGCTTTGGTATTTCCTACATTAACTCAGGAAAACACCCACTACATTCCTGCAAATATCGCCTACAAAATTGTCCCATTTTACATATATAATCCTATTAAAAAGAAAACATATAACCTGAAGGTACAAAGGATTAATGTGTCTGCCGCAGGCCAGGCGCTGCTCCCTGCAGGTGCCCCAGCCGTGGAGCAGAATCTTTAGATGTGCCTGCGTGTGTCGAGGCGGCAGCGCTCGGGCAGCATGGCCAGGAGCAGCACGAGACCCGCTCCTCCCTGTGTCTGGCCCCAGGGACGGCCTCTGTTGGTCGAGTCCAAGGAGAACACGAAAAGCTTGGACAAAGGAGAGGGAAGAGGATGAAGAACTGACCCCGCCAGGGCCACTGCTTAGGCAAGCAGCGGCACCATGCCAGGGTCCACTTTTAGCACCGAAACGGAAGTGGGAACAGACTTGGAATTGCACTAGGGGTGGAGCAGCTGCTCAGCGCCTGCAGATCCGGGCCGGACCCAGATGTGAGCTGCATACAAGGGAGGAGGGAGGCTCAGCACAGGACCGTTTTGTGGGCTGCTAAAACAGTCATTCTGTTGGTATGTGTGCGCGCGCTTGTGTCGTGTGTGTGTGTGTGTGTGTGTGTGTGTGTGTGT
>PVJA010037986.1:0-20034 GCA_004027025.1 Myocastor coypus
ATGCCTGGCTCAGCCTGCCCTGGGGGTGGGGCTGGCACAGCATGTGGTGGCCCTGATTGAACCTTGGTCTCTGTGGTTGCCTAAGCTTTCCTAAGCATCTTGTTGGCCCCAAAAGATTTTTTTTTTTTTTTTTTTTCAGTGTATTTTATACAGGGTATCACTACGTAGTTTGGAGTCCTAGTGATCCCCCTGTTTTCAGCCTCCTTAGCACTGGGGTTATAGGCAGGGGCAGCGTGGCAGGTGATGGTTGTGGGCGAAGGGTTTTTTCCATGAATAGTTATAATTCTATAATCCTAAATTATTGCAGTAATGCCTTGGTATGGTTAAATAACAAGTCATGTTTTTGATTTTGCTTCTTCATAAATGCATTTTCTTTTCTTCTTTTTTTTTTTTTAAACTTCATTTATGTTACGGCCATTTTAGCCTGCCCTGGGGGTGGGGTTGGCACAGCACATGGTGCCAGCTATTAAACCTCGGCTGGGGTTGCCTGAGCAGGTGCTTTAGACTGCTGAGCTATCTCGCTGGCTCCATAAGCCCCATAAATGCATTTTCATCACTGGCATTTTGACTTGGGTTTGAAACAAGAGCTCCACATTGTATTGTTATTTCCTGTCTTAAATCTCTTAATCTAGAAGATTCTGCCTTTTTTCCCATTCCCCCTTGTCTCAGTTACTCTTCTCTCCTTGCTGGGACAAATACTTGACATCCAAAATTAAGGAAGGATGGGGTCCGGCAGGATGGCTCAGTGGTCTAAAGCCCCTGCTTGGGAAAGCTTGGGCGGCTTCAGGGACTGCAGTTCGATCCTCAGCACCACGTGCTGCACCAGCCCTGCCCTCAGGGTGGGCTGAGCCGGCCATAAAAATGAGTGAATAAACAAACAAAGATTCTGAAACAAGAAAATAAACAAATAAATAAAATTAAAAAAAAAAAACAAAATTAATGAAGGAGAGGTTTATTTAGCTCACAGTTACTGGAGGCTTCAGTCCATACTCAGCTGGCTCCTAGGCAGAGTGGCACTTTGCAGAGAGCAGCAGTTCAAGGTGGTGGCAAAGATGGAGAAAGGGAGGGGCAGCTGCTTGGGTAGCTGGCTGGCCTCTCTTCCCTTCTTAAATTGTAATGCAGATGGCCTGCCCCAGGGCAGGTGCTGCATCCACACCCACAATAATCAGTGACAAACTTCTGGCGCTGCCCCATGACTGTGAGCCTTTTGGGGTTGGGTGGGTGGACAATTGGGTGGGTGGACAACTAGACAAACCATAATACCTCTTTCTATAGCAGTTTCTTTCTTTCTTTCTTTCTTTCTTTCTTTCTTTCTTTCTTTCTTTCTTTCTTTCTTTCTTTCTTTCTTTCTTTCTTTCTTTTGTCCTTTTGAGACAGGGTCTTGCTATGCATTTCAGGCTGGCCTTGAGCTCACTTTTGGAGCCCAGGCTGGTCTTGAACTCGCAGAGATCCTCCTGCCTCAGCCTTCCAAGTGCTGGGATTACAGGTGTGCACCACTACGCCCAGCTAGCAGTTTATTTCTTGAAGAAACTAGTTTTATTCTTCTTTGGTTTTGTACTACCTGCATGTCCAGTGGTATTGAGCATGCTTAACCATGTCCAGGATTTCTTATAAATTAGTAGAGGCCTGGTCTGATTTAGGACTTTTTTCAAGGTACTTTATGGGTGAGGTGCTGCTTCTCTCAGAAGGGACAGTAACGTGTACCGTCCAGTTTTTTTTGTGATTTAGGAGCACTTGGTAATCGCCTGGGTCCAGTACCTACCTATATGTTAAAAAATGGTGGTCTTGTCTGTTATTCCTTCCTCACCTATCAGTTCATCTGTTTATACTTCTCTAAAAGGCCAAGTTGAGTTTTAAAGCTCCTTCTTTGTGATCTTCCAGAATGGCTTCCTTTGGGTGGAAGAGGAAAATTGGTGAGAAGGTCTCCAAGGCGACATCCCAGCAGTTCGAAGCTGAAGCTGCTGACGAGAAGGATGTGGTTGAGAATGATGACGGGAACTGGCTTCACACCAATAAACGCAGGAAGGAAATTCTCCTTGAAGACTGTGCAGAGAAAAGCAGACAGCTAAAGGATGAAGGAGCAAATTTGGCTGAAAATAAAAGGTATGCAGCACAATGGATGGAACTAGAAGTCGTTAGGTTAAATGAAAAAAATTCAGGCACAAAAGGAAAATTATCATGGCAGCTCACTTATATGTGAGTGATGTAATCTTAAAAAGCTGATACACAAATTGATGGTAGCGTGGTGATTTCAAGAGGCTGGGGAGAATAGAGATTCGGGTGGTGAAGTGTGCTGGGCTGGCCATTGAGTACTAAGTTATGATGAGACAGGAGAGACATTTTCCGGTGTTCTCTTTCACAGTAGGATGATTATAGATAAAGGAAAGATACTGCATATTTTAAAAGCTAGAAAAAAAGTTTTATTGAATGTATCTTAAAGAAGTGATAAATGATTAAGAGGATAGCTGTGACTTCCCTGGTATAAGCATTAAATTATGATTACAGGTAGTGAAACATCACATGATATTCCACTTATAATTTTTATGTAAATTAAAAATCAAATAATTAAAAAACTCCCAGATAAACTAAAAGTGAGTTGTTTATACCAATGTAGATTACAAAAAAATAAATAAAAAATCTTCACACCGAAAGCAAAAGTAAAAAAAAATAATTAAAAAAAAAAAATAAAAGGTATGGTTTTAAAGTGTGCTTATGGAGAATGGTTTATTACCTTTTTGTTTCATTGTTATTGTGATAAGGAGTTACAAATTCCTGTTTTAAAAAATTGGCATAGGTGTTAAACTAAAAAAGATATTTTAAAGTGATTCGAAAATTTCCACTTTCAGGGAAAATGAAAGTTTGGAAAATAGTCTTACAACATCTGGTTTATTTTCATTTTTTGTTCAGCTTAAAGAAGAGTAAATGCTAAGTGAAACATAGTCCATCTGGGCCAGCGAGATAGCTCGGTTGTTTAAGCGCCTGCCTGGTGAGCTCAAGGACCTAGGTTCAATCCCCAGTATTGATGCCGTGCCCGCCCTTTGCTGAACTGGCTACCTAAACCAGGTTTGGTGGAGCACTCCTGTAATTCCAGTGCTGGGAAGGGCTGAGACAGGAGGATCAGTACAAGTCTGAGCTGGGTAGCAAGACCTGGTTTTATTTATGGAGTTGCTTATGACGTTATAGGATATAAATTAAGCATGTGCTGAGCAATTTTGAGGTCATGTGCATTTAAAAAATTAGTCTAGTTGTTCTTTGCTATTTGCTTCCTATATACTTTAGTAAATAAGTTAAATTATCAAATAATTTGGCAATGACTACATTTTTTCATTATCCTTTCTTTGATAAGCTCTTAAATGTTTATATATACCTGGATTTCTTCTCCTTTGTTTCTTGTTTCTAGCTTTTTAAATACACTGTTACTTTCCTCTACTTAGTTTTTGATGATACTGAAAACCTTTCTGCTACAAAGCGTAGAGAAGACCAGGGATATAGCTCAGTGGCATAAGTGACTGCCTGGCAAGCACAAGGTTCTGAGTTTGATCTCTGATACTGGGTGGGGGGGAGCGTTTCAAAGTATAGAGAAAAAGCAGATTGTTCAATATATTACATTGTGAAAACTGGATTACTATATAGAGGGAAATAAAACTGGATATGTTTCTAATACCATGTATAAAGATTAGCTTTTAGGGCTGGCCAAATAGATCAGTGGATTAAAGTGCCTGCAAACAGGCACAGGGCCCAGGGTGTCTGAGAATACATTCAAGACTGGGCATGGTAGTGCACGCCTGTAATTCCAGCTGTTGGGAGGCTGTAAACAGGCAGATCACTACAATCTGATCTAGCAGTGAGACCCTAAACAACCTGTAGACCCTTCCCTAAACTAGATGGCACATGGCAGAGTGCAGCAGTTCAAGGCAGCAGAAACAACAAGAGCCAAGACAGTGGGGGAAGGAAGCTTCTTTTCTCCCCTTATATCATATGGAGCAGTCCCCCTTGCCATCTCCCTGCCACCTTCTTGCATAGGCTCAGAATGTTTACAGGGTGAGACCCCTGTCCCCCTGCTGAGTGACTTAGTTAAGCTTCTAAACTTTCAAATTCTCAAGTTGACACAGCGTGTCATCCAATACATCTGTCAAGTATATTTTTTTAGAAATTATTTTTCTTTTTGATGCTGAGCATCAAATCTGAAAGCATTTGTCCTGATGAAGAAAATGTACTAGGAAAATTAGATAGCAATGTGAGAGAGCTGTGGATATAGCGCAGCAGTAGGCTCTTGGCTAGCAATTGTGAAGAGCTGGGATCAGTTATCTCTACTGCCAGAAAAACTCACCAAAACTCAAAACAAAACACCCCAGAAAAGCAAAGCAAAACAAAAGTAGGGTGGAAAGTGATGGCATATTTTAATTAAATGCATATGTTTTAGAAGATACATGTATGATCAAGTTATGTGTGTGTGGGCCTGGCAGGATGGTTCAGTGATCTAAAGCGCCTGCTTGGGAAAGCTTGGGCGGCTTCAAGGACCGCAGTTCGATCCCCGGCACCACATGCTGTGCCAGCCTTGCCCTCGGGGTGGGCTGAACCGGCCATAGAATGAGTGAATAAATAAAGGTTCTGAAACAAGGAAAAAAAAAAAAAAAGTTATGTGTGTGTGTATGCACACATGTGCAGGTAGTGCATGCAGAGCCCAAGGTTGTGCACCTGCTAAATGTGCGTTCTGCTACAGAACTGTATAACTTAAGCCCCAGGAGCATCATCATTGAACAGGATAATGGTTGGGTTTTACAGAAATGTAAAATCTGGCCTACATCCTGTTGATTTGTATCTTTCATATGATATGGGAAGAATTGAAAATTTAAAGGGAAATGAAATACTAAAAAAATACTTTTTCTTTATTCCTTTTCTTTTTTAAACTTTTTGAACCTGTAAGAGTGGCTATAAAATTCCTTGTCAATTGCTTTTGTCATAATGGAGTCATAGCTGAGGGATGCGCATGCTAGTTTCTGAGTCTGTTTTTACTTTTAGTTCTTGGATAAGAACTTCAGTATAAGCCGGGCGTAGTGGCGCATGCCTGTAATCCCAGCACTCAGGAGGCTGAGGCAGGAGGATCAGTGTGAGTTTGAGACCAGCCTGAGCTACCAAAGTGAGCTCAAGGCCAGCCTGAACTGCATAGTGAGACCCTGTCTCAAAAAGACAAAAAAAAAAAAAAAAAAGAACTTCAATATAAAACATAAAGTAGTGCTCACACTATGCCATACTGGCACCACCATGTGGATATGAAGGGTAACAATTGAGATCAGTTAACATCGTAGCCTAACGCTGGATTGTGAATTCTCATTTTTGATCATTTAGGCTAACGGTTTTTCTTTTGTAGAAGTTTGCACGATTGATAACTAAATGAAAATAATTGTGAATTTTCCAAATTAATGAAAGCACCTTCAAAACATCCATAAAATATCTTTATAGACATTCCTGTAAATGCCTGTTAAAAGTTCATTGACTTTGTTGTTTTTGCCTTTTCTATGGACCACACTAGTATATAGATGGGGGGAAGCTCTTGAGTTATTGCCTTTGGATTTCCTCTGAATTTCCTGTGGTAGAGGATGGGTAAACAAAATAGCTTTTTTCTGTGTGCATATTAAAACATTGAGTCACTTCACTAAAATCATTTGGATTGGACGCTTTGTTTTGAATGGAAAATCCTGTGGGATGATTATGTTTTTTTGGTCTTTAGCAACTTGTTTTGGAATTATATATACAGAGCTTAGAAAATAACTAAACAGAATTAAAGGAATGTAGTGCAGTTGAATATTTGGCTATTGTAAGCCAAACAAAAATAGAAACAATAGTTCAAAAATATTAAGGGAATTTTCAGCTGATTGAGAGCCATATAATGAGGACTAGTTAAGTTCAATAAATAAAACTCAGTCCCTATCAATTAACTTCATCTTAAACTGCTCACATTTTCACTACATTTCAGTCATATTGGCCGTCTTCTTTTTGCCAGCACAGTTCTTAACAGAATTTTGTATGTTAGTCTGTCTGAAAATTCTTTTCTCCTGTTTTCTTGTGTCAAGTCTTCCTGTCCTTCAGGTCTTTGCTAACAGGTTCCTTGCTGACTAACCTTTTGGAAGTAGCACTGTCATGTTTTCCTGTTTCTGTTGTCATATTGTTTCATTTTCCCTAGCCTTTCTCCCTTTCTTTTTTTTTTTTTTTTTTTTTTTTTTTTTTTTTTTTTTTTTTTTTTTTTTTTTTTTTTTTTTTTTTTTTTTTTTTTTTTTTTTTTTTTTTTTTTTTTTGGTCTTATTGAGACAGGGTCTCGCTATGCAGTTGAGGCTGGCCTTGAGCTCACTTTTGTAGCCCAGGCTGGTCTTGAACTCGCACCAGTCCTCCTGCCTCAGCCTCCCGAGTGTTGGGATTACAGGCGTGAGCCTTTCTCCATTTTTTGAAATGACCTCATACTCTCCCCCTGCCCCTCTTTCTTTTTCTTTTTTGTGGTACTGGGGATTGAACTCAGGACCTTGCGCTTGCCAGGCAAGCACTTATTCTACTGAGCTATTTCCCTAGCCCTCATATATATAATTTAGATACTTATTTTTGTTTTTTAATTTTCTTATGTGGAAATGTCAGATAAGGATAGAGAAGGGTGATATGTGACACATTGCACCAAATCTTCAGTTGTTATAATACTTCATAACACTTAGCAGGCCTTCAGTAAATATTTATAAAACTTACCACTTTTTAGTTGTTCATGGTAACTGGGTTGCTGCTCTTCTTTAGCTACTGTTGACTGCAGTTTATCTATTATTTCTGTATTTGTTTGCTTAGTGACCCTGGGGATTCTGTTCAGGAGTGGTTGCATGTAGGCAAGTGCCCTGCCATTTATCTACATCTAAAGCCCTAGGACATACTTTTTTTTTGTGGGACTGGGGCTCAAGCTCATGACCTTGCACTTGCCAGGCAGACACTTGTACCACAGAGCTATCTCCCCAGGCCCTAGAACATACACTTTTAAACTCTAGATTAGAATATAGTATTCTGAGGATATTATTGTTTTATTTAATACCCTAACTACAAAAGGGGATTGGGAAAAGTTTTCGTGCTTTCTCTTTGCAAATGATAAAGTAGAATTCCAAAGTAGTTGCTTTCTTCTGGTTCCCATACTGTCCCTATCTCCCATCTTCCCTTGCAGGTTATAGTATGTAAGATGGCTTAATATAATAGAAAAGAAACGAGGTTTTATGATAAAGTGATTAAGGCTGTGGGCCATAGGGCCAGGTGTCCTTGTTCTAGGTCTGCCTTTCAGTAATTTCATAAAGCTAGGCAAGGTTTTCACCCTGTGTTTAAGTTTCCTTCAAAAAAACTTACCTTATAGCAAAATGCTATAGGCTTGATAGGCTACAGTTTTGTACATCCTTGGATTTCTAAATGTGTGCGTAAAAATGTGTAACTGTTTTTATCACATTCTATAGAGTTATTAGAATATCAGTGATTGACGGAAAATATCAATTTCAAGCTAAGTCAAAGATATTTGATATTCAGAAAGACAGTGATGTTAAGCTCAGTTACTTATGTTATAGAGTAATAGTATCACAAAGCTTCTCTGCTGGAGGGTTGAAAATGTAAGTTAACAGAACAAAAATTGGAGAAAAAGAAGGGCTGTGATGATAGCCAATATTTTTTATTTTTTAATTTTATTTATTTATTTATTTTTTAATTTAATTTTTTTTCTTGTTTCAGAACTTTTGTTTGCTTGTTTACTTATTTATTTTTATGGTGGGCTCAGCCTGCCCTGAGGGCAGGGCTGGCACAGCATGTGGTGCCGGGGATCAAACTGTGATCCCTGGGCCCGGTGGGATGACTCAGTAGTCTAAACGTGCCTGCTTGGGAAAGCTTGGGCGGCTTCAGGGACTGCATCCCTGGCACCACATGCTGTGCCAGCCATGCCCTCCGGGCGGGCTGAGCCGACCATAAAAATGAGTGAATAAACAAAGGTTCTGAAACAAGAGAAAAAATAAATTAAAAAACAAAACAAAACAAAACAAAAAAACAACCTGTGGTCCCTGAAGCCGCCTAAGCTTTCCTAAGCAGGTGCTTTAGACCACTGAACCATCCTGCCGGGCCCCCGATAGCCAATATTTTGACCCTAGCCCTTCTAGGTCAGTAAGGACTCAGGACATAAGAGAACCTGTGCTTTACTATCCTATAACTCAGAGGTGTCCCAGATTTTCTGGTCAAGATTATGGGACCTCAGAGGAATGGGATAAATGAGCTAGAGTGTTTCTAAGGAGAGTCACCTAGAGGAAATATATTCTCTCAGGCTTTCACAAAAAGCAAACTGGTCAAGCAATGGCTGTGACTTATCCAAAGGCTGACACTGACAACACTTGTACAAAGTACTGTACATGGTTCCAATGTTAATCCTGAGGGGATTTGACCTTAGAAGATACAAAAGATGAATGTTTTGTTATGTAGGTCTTGCTTTAACTTGCCCTTGATCACCCAACAGAAAAGCTTAATTATGACGCATAAAATGCAGAACTAGATTAGTATGATGAGTTGTAAGAGGCTTAAATCAACAACCTCCAAGATTGTCAGTTTCACCAGTAACCCACTGCAATTTTGGAACATTGGACTGTGTATACATCTGCTTCCTCTCAGTTCAAAGAGAAGAATTTTTTTTTCTTTCCTTACCAATATTGATTAGAAAATGTATCACGTCCATACCTTGTGCTCTGTATTACTATTATGAGGACAGTATGCAATGTGTCAATTATTGCGAATGTGCAACTAACGTGTTGTGAAACCATTATATTGAATGTCTTATTAAAAGTGATAAAATAAATAAATAAAAGAAAAGAAAGAAAAACCTAATGGACACAATATATCTGGCAGTTTTCATATAAATAATGCTAAAGTCATTGAAGAAATGAAATGCTTTACAATATTCTGAAGAATAATATGTATAGAAGTTACTGAATAAATGTTATTCTTTGTGCATATGAAAAAAATAAAATAAAGTGAGCAGAAGGGAAAAAAAGTTACCTTATAATGTGCTTATGAAAGAATTTACATATACGTTAAATATACTTAATGTGATACCTGCTAAATATTAACATTTGCTCCTAAATATTAGCGTTTAGTTTTATTTTTATTAGTTGTTTGCAGTACATGATTGCATTTATTGTGAGGAGTTGGTACATGTACATAACACATCTTAATTCTTTTTCTCCTTCTCCCCTCCATCTCTTGTTTTATCTATTATTATTATTATTATTATTATTATTATTATTATTATTATTATTTTGTCTTTTTGAGACAGTCTCACTATGCAGTTCAGGCTGGCTTTGAGCTCACTTTTTGTAGCTCAGGCTGGTCCCCAACTCACACTGATCCTCCTGTCTCAGCCTCCCAAGTGCTGGGATTACAGGTGTGCACCACCACAGCTCAGCTTTATACTGTATTTTGGGTTTCTCATCTAAGAGAAACTATGTAAATTTTTTTTTTTTTAATCTTTTTGAGACAAGGTTTCATTATACAGTTCACGTTGGTCTTGAGCTCACTTTTGTAGCCCAAGCTGCTCTTGAACACCGATCCTCCTGCCTCAGCCTCCCAAGTGCTGGTATTACAGGCATGCGCCACCATGCCCAGTGAGAAACTATGTACTATTTAAGCTTTATCTTTTGCTATTTTTGAGATAGGGTCTCACTGTAGCCTATACTGGCCCTGAACTCATAGTGATCCTGGTCTCTGCTGCCTGAGTGCTCCCTGGCAATATTTGAGCTTCTGTATCTGATGTATTTCACTTAACTTTATGGTTTCAAGGTACATTTGCTTTTTTTTTTTTTAACAAATAACTGATTTATTTTCTATAAATCTTTCTTTTTTAGAGAGTAGCACTCTATTGTGTATGAATACCATTCATCTGTTGGATATGCAGGCTGCTTCTAAGAATTAGCTGTTGAGTTTTCCTCCTGGAAACATGCGTATGCATGCATCATTGTAGTATAATGTCTTTAACTCTTTTGGGACAACACCTAGAAGGGGAATAGCTGTGTAAGGTAGAATTTCTACTTTTAGGTTTTCAAGGATTGTCCCTACTGATTTCTGTAATTCTTTTTTTTTTTTTGTCTTTTTGAGACAGGGTCTCAACTATGCAGTTGAGGCTGGCCTTGAGCTCACTTTTGTAGCCCAGGCTGGTCTCGAACTCACAGTGATCCTCCTGCCTCAGCCTCCCGAGTGCTGGGATTACAGGCGTGCGCCACCACGCCCGGCTGATTTCTGTAATTCTTATGTTACCATAATTTACATTTCCACCGACAATATAGAGGGGTTCTTTTTTTCCTACAGGTGTTAGCATTTGTTTGATTTCTTGATGATAGCCATTTTTTTATGGGGTAACATGAAATGTGTTATTTTAATTTGCGTTTTTTTTTTTTTTTTTGTCTTTTTGAGACAGGGTCTCGCTATGCAGTTGAGGCTGGCCTTGAGCTCACTTTTGTAGCCCAGGCTGGTTTCAAACTCGCACCGATCCTCCTGCCTCAGCCTCCCGAGTGCTGGGATTACAGGCGTGAGCCATCACGCCCGGCTAATTTGCATTTTTGTAATGGCCAGAGATGTTGAACATTTTTTTTTTTTTCGTTTGTTTATTGACCAGTTTTGTATTTCTTCTTCTGAGAGGTATCTGTTAATTTTAGTTGCCCATATTTTGATTGAGTCTTTTATTTTTGAGATTCTGAATTTTTTTGTGTTCTTTATGTATTCTAGATGTTAATCACCTGTGCAAAGAGTAGCTGGCAAAAATGGTTTCCCATTTTATAGATTGTCTTTTCAATTTGTTATTCCTTTTTTTTTTCTTTTAAAGAATTATTTCTATTTTTATTTTTTTCTTGTTTCAGAAATTTTGTTTGTCTTATTTATTTTTATGGCTGGCTCAGCCTGCCCTCAGGGCAGGGCTGGCGCAGCATGTGGTGCCAGGGATCAAACTGCAGTCCCTACAGCAGCCCAAGCTTTCCTAAGGAGGCGCTTTAGACCACTGAGCCATCCTGCCGGGCCCTTGTTATTCCTTTTGATGTGCAGCTTTTTAATTTAATGTAGTCCCATTTGGTGGTTCATTTTTTTTGTTGTAGTTTTTGTTTTCCTTTTTTGAGACAGTGTCTCACTGTGTATCACTGTGTAATTGAGGCTGGCTTAAAACTCACTGTGTAGCTGAGGCTGGCTTTGAACTTGCAGTCTTGTTTAAGACTTATGAGTGTTGAGATTACATGTTTATAATACCATGCCCAGCATTTGTTTCCTTTTGATTTTTTTTTTTGTGGGACCAAGGTTTGAACTTACAGCCTTGCACTTACCACACAGGCACTTGTGCCACACAGCTATTTTCCCAGCCTGTTTCCTCTTGATATTATACCTTTGCAATTTTGGTTCCTTTCAGAAAATACTTTCCTTTGCCCATGTTTCCAAGTTGTTATAAATATTAATATAATATTTCAACATAATCTTAATTGTTTTATGTCCTTGGTTCAAATTTTTTTTCTTGCATTGATGTTTGCTCCATGGTTCTTCTGACAAGTCCAATGATGAATACAAAAGCACTTGAAAAACTAAAGTGTGTTTTTTTTTTTTTGAAGTTATTACTTATGCATATATATTTACTTAATTTTTTGTGTATGTTACTTGGTACTGAAACCAGGGCTTCTTGGATATTAGAGAAGTACTTTTACCACTGAATTACATTTCACTTAACCTTATGATCCTTAAATGTGGACTTTGCTTTGAAGCCACAAAAAGGTCCTGAAATGGTCCTATGTAGCTAGAAAGCAGGATAAAAGACACTGTTTTCAGACACTGGACAATAGTCAGCACAGGGCTATGATTTGAAGAGAAGGAATATGAAACATGATCTTGGTGTGCTTTCTAAATTTCTATCTATTGGCTCTTTCTGCGCTGTAAGCACATATAAGTAAAGTTCAAGCAGATCCAGGTGATTTTGCTTTGTTGAGGCAATGCAGTCAGATTTCAAGAAGACAGGGAAGTTAGACATTGTAGAATAAAGTAGCAGAACATAGGAGTACTCTGAGAAAAACTCTAAAACTCTTTACAATATCCTCTTTAGTCTTTGTTGGAAATCCACCCATGTAACTGTTAGAAGAATTTTCTAAGTCCAGGTAATGTGGGTGAGAAATTCTACACTGAACAATTTCCAGAGCTCAAACAGAACAGGTAGACATTTAAACATCTACTGTCCAGAGTGGTGTCTTTAGAGGTCACCTGAGGGACATTCACTGGAATCCCTAAAGAGAGTATTCCATAGTACAATGACCACACTATCATTGAAGGAAACGTTACTCTAGGCTTGCTGTGCAAAGCTTAAAAAATACAGGTTTTGAGGGGTCTAAGGTAATACACAAGATATTTTGACTATCTGCCAGAGCAGAGCCAATGTATAAAATAGTTTGGATCCAATCAAAAATTACAAGGTGTGCCAAGAACTTTGAAACTATGGATAATAAACAGGCTCAGAAATAGCATAAATGATAGAACTAGTGGATAGGGGGGTTAAATGATAGTATAGTTATAATTAGAAATTTTAAGGGAATGCACTAAACTAAATCCAAAGTGGATTAAAAATCTAAATATTAAAACAAACATTAAATCTGCTGGAAGATAGAATAGGTAAAACTCTTGAAAACATTAATGTAGGCAGAGACTTTATGAACAAAACCCTGATTGTGTAGGCACTATTACAAAGAATCAACAACTGGGATCTTATTAAAAAGCTTTTAATGAAAAAAAAAATGTCCAACAGACTGACAAGACAACCCACAATATGGGAAAAAATGTTGGCCAGCTGTTCCTCAGACAGAACATTACTATCAAGAGCATATAATGAACTGAAGAAAGCCAGACCTCCCATATTTAAAGACTCAAATCCAAGGGCTGCTGAGATATCTCAGCAGACTATGCACCTGCGTAGGCAAGCACATGGACCCAGGTTCTATCACTGATACCACATGGATTGCCTCTCTATTTCTGGATTGCCTCTCTACCTCCGGGTGCGCTGAGCAGGTGACTGAGTCCAGGCATGGTGGTGCATGCCTGTAATCCCAGTGCTGGGGAGATGAATGTATACTTCTCAAATGAAGAAATACAAACAGCAAATGAATACATGAAAAAATGTTCAGTATCACTGATTGTTTGAGAGATGCAAAATAAAATAACACTGAGATTGCTGTTCACCCCAGACTTTGGAAATAACCCAAATATCCATCAATGGACAAAAAAGATGTGGTCTTTTTATATAATGGAGGACTACTCAGCCATAAAGAAGGATAAACTGGAGACTTTTATAGGTAAATGGATGCAACTCAAGCCCATACTCTTAAGTGAAATAAGTCAGGCTGACATCCATAAACATTGTATTGTCTCCCTGGTGTGAGAAGCTGAAAGAGTAAATAAAATATTATAAATGTATATTAATTCTGGATATAATGCCATGTTAGCCTTCCAAAATTTTTTTCCTTTACAAATTGTTTTAATGATTACAAGTCTTTCATATCAAGTTTAGAAAAGCCTACTAATTTAAAAAACTGGAGTTTTTGTTAGAATTAGATTATTAGATCAGTTTTTGGGAAATTATGATCATCAAGTGTTTCACCTTAAAATCTTTCATTTCACTGTAATAATTTCTAGCTTTTATGACATAGGTCTTGTAAATTTTGTGGTGACATTTATCATTATTTTATACAGTAATATTTTTTTTTTCTTGTTTCAGAACTTTTGTTTGTTTGTTTATTTATTTATTTTTATGGCCGGCCCAGCTTGCCTTCAGGGCAGGGCTGGTGCAGCATGTGGTGCTGGGGATCAAACCGCAGTCCCTACAGCCACCTAAGCTTTCATGCAGGTGCTTTAGACCACTGAGCAATCCTGCCAGTCCTTGTATACAGTAATATTTTATAAATAACATGTTTTGTTTGTCACCATAAAGTGGAAAGTACAGTTGTTTTCCAAATAAGCATTTATTTATTTATTTATTTATGTGGAACCAGGGATCGAACTCAGGACTTTCCAGGCAGCATTTATTATTATTATTATTATTATTATTATTATTATTTTATTTATTTATTTTTTTTTGTCTTTTTGAGACAGGGTCTCGTTATGCAGTTGAGGCTGGCCTTGAGTTCACTTTTGTAGTCCAGGCTGGTCTTGAACTCGCACTGATCCTCCTGCCTCAGCCTCCCGAGTGCTGGGATTACAGGCGTGCGCCACCACGCCCGGCTCCAGCATTTATTATTATTATTATTATTATTATTATTATTATTATTATTATTATTATTGTCTTTTTGAGACAAGGTCTCACTGCAGTTCAGGCTGGCCTTGAGCTCACTTTTGTAGCCCAGGCTGGTCTCAAACTTGCATTCCCACTGATCCTCCTGTCTCAGCCTCCCAGGTGCTGGGACTACAACGTGTGCCACCGTGCCCGGCCGATTTTAAAAAAAGAAATCTGAAAGGAAATGTGAACCTAATGAGTGAAATGAAAGATGAAAATGACATTGAAACACCTAAAGATGAAATATATGATATCTGAAATTAAAAACACTATATCAAACTCACATCTATATTAGTTTGTGTTCTTTTTAAAAGCAGATATGTGCAAAGAATATACATGGAAAATGCTTCATTCACTTGTATGAGAGAAAATGGGGGGAACTGAGTAGATGGGGGAGACCTTTCTGACTGTGATGAGTAGAGAGAAGTGGAGGGAGGACGGTTGGTTGGGTGGAGTTACCTTACATCATTATCTGATCTAGAGAAGGTGGGACATGACTCTGGGTAGTTTTCAAGTCAGAGCTGACTAGCACAGAAGTCCCAAGCCTCCAGAAACTACCATATTTTACTGTTCCTGCTACTTTGAGTTTGTACAGAGAACACCAAGGAATACTCACCCTGCTGGAGAAATGGATGTGGTTTTCAGGGTATTATTATTATTATTATTATTATTATTATTATTATTATTGACGGCTCAGCCTGCCCTGGGGATGGGGCTGGCACAGCATGTGTTGCTGGGGATAGAACCGGGGTCCCTGCTATTGCCTAAGCTTTCCTATGCAGGTGCTTTAGACCGCTGAGCCATCTTGCTGGCCCTGGATATAGTTTTCAGAATGCAGAGTATTAGTTCACTGGATGTGTATGCAAGAAAATGGAATACCATCATTTAAATTCTTTGAGAAAATAAAACTTTCCACTGAGACTACCATAAAAACAATTATTTCTTTCAAAAAAAAAAAAAAAGCTAAATATGTTTATCAGACAAACAAAAGCTCAGATAGCTTGTTACCAGTAAGCTTGGACTTGAAGATATGTTAACAAACCGGGAAGGAAAATGATACCAGATGGAAATTTGTGTCTACATAAATAAAATAAGGGTGCTGGAGATGATAAATATGTAGATAAATGTGAAGACTAATTCTCTTCTACATTTCAAATCTTTAAAAAGACTATCAGCAGTAACAATAGCAATAAAATAAAAAGTATAGTAGTAAGTAGGGATAAATGAAATTTTATTGGTATCAGTAGTTATATATAAAATAGTATAATATTTGTTAATCATAGAGCAACCATTAAAAATGGTAGGAAGCTTATTTGTTGATAATAAAAATAGAATAAAACAAACTGGAAAAATTGTGAAGTACCATTTACTGCACTATCCCCAAATGCAGTATTATTAGACAAGATTTATATATGGAAAACTAGAAAACATGGGTGAAATTAATGAAGATAAATTGATGGAATCCCTTTTTTTTTTGGAATCCCTTTTTTGTTTTGCTTTGTTTTTTGCAGTACCAGGGTTATTGAGACCATACAATTGATTGCCAGGGGGCCAGGCAGGATAGCTCAGTGGTCTAAAGCGCCTGCTTAGGAAAGCTTAGGCAGCTGTAGGGACTGCGGTTTGATCCCCAGCACCACGTGCTGTGCCAGCCCTGCCCTCAGGGCAGGCTGAGCTGGCCATAAAAATAAATAAACAAATAAAAGTTCTGAAACAAGAAAAAAATAAAATTAAATTAAAAAAGCCAAAAAACAAAAAAACCAATTGATTGCCAGGCAGGAGGTTATGCCACTGAGCTGTTTCCCCAACAGCTGAGACAAATTGATAAACATATACCATACGTTTATCACCATGAGATAGCTCAGTGGACTAAGCATCTACTTAGGTAAGTCCAGGGACTGAAGTTTGATCCCTGGCACGACATGCCGTGCTGGCTCCTCTTCTGGGCGTGTTACTAACAAAACTAGGCGTGGTAGCATATGCCTATAGTCCCAGTGCTAGGGAGGCTGAAAACAGGAGAATCACTATGAGTCTGAGCTGCATAGTGAGACCCTGTACCAAATACATAAAACAAAAACAAACATATACTATACTTATGGATCAGAAGATTACATTTTTTTTTTTTTTTTTTTTTTTTTTTGCCTTTTTGAGACAGGGTCTCACTATGCAGCTCAGGCTGGCCTTGAGCTCACTTCTGTAGCCCAGGCTGGTCTTGAACTCGCACTGATCCTCCTGCCTCAGCCTCCCAAGTGCTGGGATTACAGGCGTGAGAAGATTAAATTTTATTGTGGACATTAATTCTGTCAAACTAAGGTATAAACTCAAAGCAATTTCAATCAAAATCCCAACAAGCTTGTTTTTGTAGTAATTGACAAGCTTACTGTGAAATTTGTATTACAACATATTTAGAGAATGTACATTATTTCAACACTTTGCTATATTTTTAAAATGTGGCGCCTTTATAGTATTAATATAAAGACATACATATGCAGATGAACGGAAGGAATGTAAGGAACAGTAATGCTTCACAAGTATATGGTCATTTGATGAAAAGTTAAAACTTCTGGTTATCAACAGATGTACTTAAATGAAAAGTCAAACCCTACCCTGAAAAATATTTACAGTACATACACTTTATTTTTGACTTACTTCCAGAATATATAAATAATTCTTTTTTTTTTGTCTTTTTGAGACAGGGTCTTGCTATGCAGTTGAGGCTGGCCTTGAGCTCACTTTTGTAGCCCAGGCTGGTCTCGAACTCACACCGATCCTCCTGCCTGAGCCTCCCGAGTGCTGGGATTACAGGTGTGAACCACCATGCCCGGCTTATAAATAATTCTTATAGTTCAATAAAAAGACAAGAATGAAGAAACCTAAAGAAAAAGTTTGAAATGACAAAATATTTGAGAGAAAAGAAAAAGTTTGAAAAGGTGCTTCACAAGAGAAGATACGTAAATAGCCAATAGTCATGTGGAAAGGTTTTTCAATATTATTGGTCATCAGGAAACTTCAGATTAAAATCACAATGAAATACTGCAGCATATCCATTAGCATGCCACATTTGGAAAGCTTGACAACACCAAGAGTTGTTGAGGATGTGAAACAATGGAGACTTTTTTTTTTTTTTTAATGAGCAGAATAGATTCATTAGGGGAAAGAGCTCTTGTCTGAGAGAGGAACAGGAGGGCACTCTGAGTGGGTGGTCCCCAGGAAGGTGTCTCTTCCCAGAACTTTTATAGAGTAAAACCATATGGTGAGGTAAGTCTAAGGTGGTGGAGGAGAAATGGGAACTTATGTATGTATGTATTTATTTATTTATTGGCGGGACCGGTGTTTGAACTCATGACCTTACACTTGCCAGGCAGGCACTTGTACCACGGAGCTATCTCCCCAGCCTCTGGGAACTCATTTAGGTGGGCATGAGGTGGGACAAAGCTATGATTCCTGGTGTCTTTTGAGGGCTTTTAAATAGGACCTCTGGAAAGTATCTCTGACTGCCAGTCAACAACTACGACTCCTTTCAGCATGAAGAAGCCAGAGCAGTCATCGTCCATGCAGAAGTGAAAACATATCCACACAAAACTGGTTTAACAGTGTTCTCAGTAGTATTATTTGTAGCGAATAGGAAACAACCTAACTGTCCATCAGAAGGTAAAAGAATAAATTAGGCTGTATCTGTGCAATGGTATATTAATGAACAATACAATGTAGTGATTGGCATGTCTTGAAAACATGGAAGGAGGTCAGGAAAAGAGATTTACATCAGTGCTGTTAAAGACGAATCTAATTGGATCTCAAAACATGCTGAGGAAACAAATCAGCAAAGGTAAAAAATAAAATTCTTAAGATCTTCCCTGAGTTGATGAAGTAGAAAAAACCATAGAAGGGAAAACAATCTAACACTCAAATACTTCAAGATAGATTTTAAGCCACCTGGGTCATGGCCCTGAAGTACATTGTATCTTTGGCTTCTAGAGCTGTGTTCATCTGGTGACTCAGAGTACAAATAATAAGCCAGCCAGGTACAGGAAGTAAACTGCGCACTGTGCCTTAGGAGGCCTCTCTCATGGCAATCAGTATGACTTTCTGAATGCTGGAACTCTTGGGCTTGGTGAGGTAGTTTCTTTGGTATGAAGGACCTTCTGGTACCTGCTGTGCTTTCCTATCAGGCAGCTTTCGAATGTTACTTGGGATATACTGTATGGTTCCGCTGGGTCTGTCAGTAAAGCTCACAATTAATTAATCACTTTCTGCATGTACACAGTCTGGCTGATGACAGTGTCCTTCACTGTGCCCATCTCTTTGGAGGTAGTGCTTTTTTTACTTGAAGCATAGGGTGTGGATGACAAAAGATCCAGTGATGAGCAGTCTTCTGTCAGTCTTTTACCTGGTGAAGGTAAGCAGGTCTAACAGGGTGATGAAAATGGCAGTGGAGGCTCACTCAGTGCAGGTGACGAGTGTGCGAGCTACCTACGGCCAGTGTAGGTGAGGACAGGGAGTGGTAGTGGTGCTGCAGGATGAGGCATCATCTCTTGGAAGCTCCCTGTGTCCTAGAGCAGAGAGCTCCTGCCTGTCCAGGTTGTGCGCTCTGACCACCCATCCTTCCATGTTGTCTCTGTACTCTTCCCCGATCTTAATCCTGAAGTAGATGGGGGTTTCCAGGGTGGCGTGAATTCACATTGTAAGGCGTAAGTACACAAAACTATATGGGCCAGCTTTGAATTTGGATGTGTAATCTTTAGGTGGTAGAAAAGGATTGGATTCTTTGGATCAAGCGCTAGAGACAGCAGGGAGGTTGATAATGGGGACAGAACTACATCTGTTTCCTTGGATCCATTCTTACTCTGCCTTGTGATTTTTTTCTTCTCTGTTTTTCATTCATTCTTACTGAACACATAGAGATTTATCTCAGTGCATTAATGTGATCTAGTGGTGTTGGCATCCTTGCAAAGGAGTCTGTTTTTTTAACATAACCCAGGGTCCTTCAGCCCAGTTTATAGTAATACATTACAGCTATTCTTAGAATAAAAATTTGGTTTATATTTGAATTATGTTTAAATTATAGTGTTTTACTTTATAATATCTTTGATTATTTATAACAAAAGACTGGTTTGTTCCCCTACCCAAGTCCTGACTAATATTGGTGTTTTTTGGGGATGGATAATGAGTATAGAGATTAATAACAGTGTAGATTTTGAAGTCCGTTTACTTCTATTTTTTTTGTTTTGTTTTTTTTTTTTTTGATGTTATTGGTACAGGATCTTACTACGCAGCTCTGACTTGTGGTGATCCTCCTGTTTTCAGCCTCCCCTGCACTGGATTTACAGGGGTGCACACCACACCAGGTCTCGGTGGCTAGCTTAGCACACCCAAGGGTGGGGTCAAGGTAGCATGTGGGACTGAGGATCAAATCTGGGTCCCTGGGCTTGCCTAAGTAAGCTCATAGTCTACTGAGCTATGTTGCTGACCCTTTATCTCCGTTCAAATCTTAGTTTTATTATTTTTATATGTATAGAATTTGAACAAATTATTAGTTAGTTAGTTTCTAGTTTCTTTATGTAAGGAAATAATACTTATCTTACAGAATATTGGTGGATTAAAGAGCCAAGCCTAGGTAAAAACATATTGTGTCAATCCCAGCACTCGGGAGGCTGAGGCAGGAGGATCGGTATGAGTTCGAGACCAGCCTGGGCTACAAAAGTGAGCTCAAG